>CM035159.1:42711430-42939010 GCA_020205615.1 Panax quinquefolius
GTATGCGGGCACGTACTTCGAGATGATGGGACTTGTGGAGCTCGGGGAATCCCGGGTAACCGCAGGTGCATCTGCGGCTACTGCAGCTGCATCTGCAGCTACCGCAGGTACATCTGCGGCTCCCACCACCCCCCCCCCTCTATAAATAGAGGACTTTGGGTGGCCATTTTGTATAGAGAAAAGGCGAGGATGCCCTGTCCATTTTGCACTGTACACACTATAAACCGAGTGCTTTCTCATTTTAAACACTTATGAGCTTATATTGTGCTATATTGACGCCCCAAAAATAGGTATACATCACCCATTCTCGAGTTGTCAATACATGGTACGTAAACAACTACAACTTTATTATTACAACAAGAAAAATCGAGTGAGTTTAAATACAAATATTATCTTCTAGATAATATTTATACTCACATAAATCCTCATCACATTTATCGATACATTATTTTACAAAAATGGTGAGGACTACTAAACAATCCTTTCTAAAACCTTCATTCCATACCCCGACTGCATCTCGCTATATTCTCGCCTCCCGAGAAGAATGGAACAAAAGGAAAAGGGTGAGCTCAACTAGCTCAAGAAGAATATATTACGACTAAGATAATATACAACAAATTATCGTTAGTCTTCAACAGGAAAAATTTAATGTAATACAATAGACAACAAATTTTCAATCAATATTCGCAATGAAATAATAATTCATTAGAAGAGTTAAGTAGAGAATGCAAACTACTATCTTCTATGTATGAATTTAAAAGTTCATCGCTCATCTTTTATCCCCAGAATAACAATCAATATACATCTCGAATCAAATATTCATCTTTGCACTACAGTGCCAAAGATATTCATCACCGGGTCATGTTCATTTAAACACTGCTCATCTTTGCACTACAGTGCCAAAGATATTAATCACCATTATGTTCATCTCAACACTGCTCATCTTTGCACTACATGTGCCAAAGATATTCTTCAGAAATCATTCATCTTCTTCAGACCACACGTGCCAAAGATATTCAATAATATCATCATTTAAGACCGAGGATGATGAAAAATATTTTTAAAGAACGAATCCAAAGGAAACAAAATGACAAGGATTAAGGATTAAGGATTCGTACTTTTGTTTTATCCATGTCCAACAATACCCCAAAAATAATCACAAGTGGTGTAAAATTCAAGAATGATCAAAACATGGATACAATCAAAGCTAGTATCCAAAATAGATGTTTTGGACAAAAGAAGAAATTTTATTTTTTTTGAATAGTGCCGATACGTGAATAAAGGCCAGATACGTGAATAAAGGTCAGATACGTGAATAAAGACCGTATACATGAATAGTAACCGACACCAAAAGATAGAAATTCCACAAAAAAACATCTTCACGCTTCATTAATAGTACTCGTGAATAAGAATCGTGAATAGTAAACTCATGAATAGTAACTCGTGAATAAGAACTCATGAATAATAACCCCGACATGAAAAAAAGTTCCAAATTTGATAAAAACTTCAGATCAATATTTCAAAGATAATGATATCAAGAAATAATATCATTACGAAAAAAAAAATATCCCTTACCTCAAAGAATCAAGATTTCTAAGGAAAGGCTCAAAGATGTCGAATGAAACTTGTACCGAATAAAGAACTCTCAAAGTATCTAAATACTCACAAAATACGCCAATAATATAGAGAGAGAAAGAGAGAAAACTTTGTTTCGTGTGTGATTTTCAATTCTAACTTAAATTCTCATTTATAGAAAATGTTAGCCTACCAAGCAGCATTTCGACTCGCCACCGATGGCTTTTACTCGCTACTATTGCCACCCACCACATTTGAAATAAAATTCAGCACATTTCTTCACCAACCACAAGTGGGGCCCACTCAATTCTAGAATTTTCCACCAAAATCAATTATAACCCTAATTTCCTAATCGTACACCTCTTAAAATTCATAACAAATCATTCGTATTTTTAATCTGCTCAAAATTTGTGGACATATACTCAACTTATGTATGTATAACATACCCAAAATTACTATTAATCCAACTATTTGATTAAAAATTATAATCCCCGCATATATCTCAAAACCCCGATTTAATTTTTAATACCTCCAACTGCAAAATACCGATAAAACACCTCAACAATAATTTCTTCATTTATAACCACATAAATAAATCCATCATTTATATCCACATAAAATAAATATTTCTTTATCATATGAATCAATAATTAATTATTCACAAATAATATTACGTAATCACAATTATGACAACCAGTGCCGCTCCTGTGAAAGAGGGGCTTTCCGATAAGGATTTCTCCTCATCGGGCGCCGCAATTAGGTGACCAAACCTCTCCTCGATGTAACTTTCTAGACATCGCCAATAATGCTATCTAATAATATTATTCAAATAATATGAATTATTGATCCGATAATGGAGATAATGTGCAAAGGACAATTATCGAACAACAATAATATAAAATATCAACGCAAAGAATTATCGAATCAATAAAATAAAATATCGAATAAGAATTCACCGTGAAAATTATCGAGTAAAGGCTTTCACGTAAGGATCAATAATTCAACAATACTGCGGTAATACCGCGCAAAGCTATCGCGGCAACCACGCCAGACATCGTATTTTAACCACCGTGTATTCCAACAAATTTAATTCAGAATAACTACGCCAAGCTTATTTTTAACCAACTTATATTTGTCGCTTTTCTTCATCCAATCGCTCACATGGGGCCCACACATGGTCGCTACTGTCGCATTTAATATTCCCCGACAAAGATTTAATATTCCACGACCAAACTAATATTCCCCGACAAAAATGAATATTTTATAACCACTTGCTTATTTTGAAATATTTATGATTTAACCCTTAACTATCCACATTAATCAAATCAACCCTTACTATTTCAAAATAATAAATAAAGGAAATTCCTTTTATTTAAAAAATTTCGGGTCTTACAACCTCCCTCCTTATGAAATTTCGCCCTCTAAATCGACGACGACGCACTGTGTTTTCAAAAGGTGAGGATACCTCGCTTTCATTTCCGCTTCCAATTCCCAAAATATTTCTCTATAAAGCATGATTCCTCCACAAAACTTTAACTTGTGGTATGACCTTTCATACAGTAGGGACATGCTCCTTCCTATCCAAGATCTTGATAGTACCTCCTCATACGCTAAGTCTTCTACTATCTCGTCCTGCTCTAACTCAATAACGTGGTTCGGTCTTTCACATATTTACGGCAAGTACGATATGTGAAACACATTATGAACACGAGACATACTTTGAGGTAACGCAAGTCTATAGGCTACATTTCCTACTCTCATCAAGAATTTGAAATGGACCAATAAATCGTGGATCGAGCTTTCCTCTCTTCCCAAATCTTGTAACTCCTTCCATGGAGCAACTCGCAACAATACATGATCCCCTACATTAAATTCCACGCCCTTTCGATGAAGATCCGCATAACTCTTTTGTCGATCTTGAGCCGCTTTGTATACGCTGTCGAATCATTTGGATCTTTTCTTTAGTCATATCGCATTAACTCTCTGTCCCAACAATGTTGCTTCACCCACCTCATCCCAACATATCGAGAACGACATTTTCGGCCCATATAATGCTTCAATGGAGCCACACCTATACTTGCTCGATAACTCGTTGTTGTAGAGAATTCCACCAATGGTAAATACTTATCCCAACTACCTCTTGAAGTCTAGGACACGTAGTCTTAATAAATCTTCAAGAGTTTGAATAGTCCTCTCGATCATCTCATCTGCTTGGGGATGGTATGCCAACTAAATCGCAAACTGCGCTCATAGCTTTTTGCAAGCTAACCCAAAATCTTGAAGTGAATCTTGGGTCACGATCCAAACTATGGATACAGTATGCCATGCAACCTCACAATCTCATTTACGCATATACTAGCAAGACGCTCAAGTGAATAAGTCTCCGTGACGGCAAGAAAAATGAGCGTACTTGGTTAATCTATCAACAATAACCCAAATAGCATTTGATGCCTTGAGAAACCGTAGGAAGACCCGTAATCTAAATCCATGGTAATGTGTTCCCACTTCCATTCCTAATCTCAAGTGGTTGCAACGGACCCTTAGGTACTAGATGCTCCGCCTTTACACGCTGGGTAAGTTAAACACATCGAGATAAACTTTGCAATCTCTCTCTTCATATTATTCCACCAAAATGTATGTCAAGATCACGATACATTTTAGTACTTCCGTGATGGATTGCAAATGGTGTATCAGGTGCCTCCATCATAATCTTGTACTTCAAATCGTAGTCGTTAGAACACAAAGTCTAGAGTGGACTCAAGTATTCCTTCTTCATCAATTCTCGCCCTAATAGCTCCTTCTTGTACTTTCTTCTTCATACGATCACCCCTGCCCATGGCTCGAGCAACCTTAACTTTTTCTATTAAAGTCGGGTTCTACGCGATACTACTCGACATCATCGCACTCGCTCCTCAAGATATGATCTTCTACTCAACGCGCCACCTACCACGCTCGCTTTTACCAGATGGTATCAATAGTGTGGTCGTAGTCTTCAATAGCTCGAGCCAACGTCACCGCCGCATGTCGAGTTCTTTTTTGAGTGAAGAAATATTTAAGGCTTTTATGGTCCTAATATATCTCCACTTTCTCCCCATATAGATAGTGCCTCCATATCTTTAATAATGAAAACGATCGGGCCGCTAACTCTAGATCATGAGTAGGATAATTCCTCTCATACTCTTTTGTTGTCGCGAGGCATAGGCTATGACTTTCCCACGCTGCATGAGAACACATCCTAACCCTTTGCCTCAAGTATCACCAGAGATAACAAATCCATCCGAACCAGATGGTATTGTTAGAAACAGTGCCAAATAAGTCTCCTCTAAGCTCTTGGAAACTTTTCTCGCATTCTTCATTCCAAACGAATTTCAGATCCTTCCGAAAGTTAGCCGAAGTTAATGGAGTAGCGATTCGAGAAAACCCTTCCACGAATCTCCGATAATAACCAAATTAAGCCCAAAAAGCTACGCATTTCAACCACCGACTTCTATGTTCTAACTTCAGATTGCTTCAATCTTCACGGATCAACAGATACTCCATGTTTTGACACTGATGCCCAAGAAATGCTACTTCCTCAAGCCGTAACTCGTGATTTCTTCAATTTGGCATATAGTTGGTTTTCACGGGTTTTCGAGTACCAAATTTCAAATGGTGCTCATGATCTTCACGACTTTTGAATATATAAGGATGTCATCAATAAAGACAACAACGAACCGATCCAAATATTCCTTGAATACTTGGCTCATCATATCCATGAAAGTCGCAGAGCATTAGTTAGTCCGAAAGACACGACTAAGAATTCATAATGCCCATACCGAAGTTCTCAAGGCGCCTTTGAATATCCTCGCCTAATTTCACCGATGATATCCGTAATCTAAGATCGATTTTTGAAAAGAATTGTGCCCTTGCAGAATCGGTCAAACAAGTCATCAATACGAGGTAGAGGATACCTATTCTTGATGGTGACATGGTTCAATTCCCGATAGTCAATACAAAGTCGCATACTCCCGCTTTTTTTTTTACAAATAAAAAAAGAGCACCCCAAGGAGATGTACTAGATTTAATGAAACCGATGTCCAACAATTCCTCGTAGTTGACCTTTAACTCCTCAGTTCAATAGAGCCATTCGATATGGGGTTTTAGAAATGGGCTTTGTACCAGTTTCAAGATCAATAAAGAATTCAACTTCACGCTCGGGGTAGACCGGAAGTTCTTCTGAAATACGCCAGAAAGTCAATAACAACAGAATATTATTCAAATTCGACGTGTCTTTATTCAAATCCATAACATGGGCTAAGAAAGCTTGACATCCGCTTTTCAATAAACGAATAGCTTTATGATTAGATATGATAGTTGATTGATTTTAATGGTTTAGTTGTTTGAATTGCATAAACAAAGTCAAGTTAGAATATGAAAACTAACAACCTTACGAAAACAATCAATTTTGGCATGATGAGTAGTTAACCAATCAATCCCTAAAATCACATCAAAAGCAAGTATCTTTAAAGAGATAAGGTCAATGTGTAAGGTGATGGTGCCAACTTGAATCAAACAAGATTTATAAACAAAGGATGTGATGAAAGTTTCTCCTAACTGAGTTTCCACAGATAGGTCAAAGTCTAATTTCTCCTGAGTCAAGTTTAAACGCTGAGCACATGCAGAGAGATAAATGAATGGGTAGCACCCAGATCAAGTAAGGTATAAACTTCGCAAGAATTTATAAATAGCTTACCCGTGATCACCTCGCTTGTTCCTCGATTATGACCAAATACACAACAAACGCCTTCTTCCCTAATCGCTGACTTTCGACTTTTCTCGGGATGTTTTTCGAGTCACCGTTCCCACTGAACTAGGTTTCGCTACATCAGATAATTCGAGCGATATGTCCTTCCTTTCCACAACTATAGCATACCTTGAACTGCTAGGCGCTTGACCGATATGTCCTCTTTTTTCCGTGATTTGTAGATACGACGGTGGTCGCTTCTCCTCCCTTAGAACCAGCTTGTCACGCAAGACCGCTGCCTTCACATAGTCGCTGTTAAATCTCCTTTTTTAAAATCTCCTCCCGACTCGCTTCTTCGCGCTTTCACGACTATGATTACCACCGTAGTGGTTACCATTTCGTCCATTCTGCTTTTCTCCGCAGTTATCATTATTCTGCTGATCGCTATCTCCGTACGATCCTCGTTATGGTCCTCAACGACCGCATTTCAAGTATCTCGCCTAATAATTGAGCCCTCGCTTATAACATCTCAATAAAGAGAAAGTTTATGAGAAATGAGATACCGACGACGCCGTGTTTCAAACCTCTAAGAAACATCCGCCATACGCTCCTCATTCTCCACCAAATGAGGTGCAAACCTCGATAACTCGCAAACTTTGCCTCGCATCGAGACACCGCCATGTTGTTTTGCTCTAATCTGATGAACTCCACTTCCTTCATACGACGTAACACTTTCGTGAAAGTATTTGTCATTAAATAGTCTCTCAAACGCCTCCCAAGACATGCCGAAAAGCGCCGATGGGTACGCTTACGCATCTCCCACCAAGAGTCCGCCTCGCCACTTTAACATAAAGGTGGCGAATGGAACCTTCGTTCTCCGCATCCCAAGACATCGAATATCTTGGTAATTTGTTTGACCCATGTTTCCGCCATGATCGGATCCGCTTTTCCTTAAATTCGTGGTCCCAACTTCAACCGCTTGGGTCAGTGACAACCCGTGAATTGCTATCATTTCTCCTCAGATTTTGAACACGAAGTCTCCTCGTCTCGATTTTGCATGAACTGCAAAAAGCTTCTAAACATCCCCGCTCATCATCTCGCCAAAGGGTGTTGTTCACAGAGGAACATTGCCACCACAGACGCTCTCCTCGCTGGTAAAGACAGCATCTCCACTGGCCTCATTTACTCCATCATTAATATTCTCAACGACATTCTCAAATACCGCCATAAAACAAGGGTTAATTAAGGAAATCAATATATCACATAATATCCCTATATATCGACTAACTAACAAATAAGCTTAGTAGACACACTAGCTAAGGATTTACTCGCCTCCCTCCTAGTTCTATTCCCCGATCTCCGCCAGAGATCATATCCCTAAGCTCGATACCAACCGCGACGCCCCCAAAATAGGTATACATCACCCATTCTCGAGTCACAATACATGGTACGTAAACAACTACAACTTTATTATTACAACAAGAAATCTGTGAGTTTAAATACAAATATTATCTTCTGCATAATATTTATACTCACATAAATCCTCATCACATTTATCGATACATTATTTTACAAAATGGTGAGGACTACTAAACAATCCTTTCTAAAACCTTCATTCCATACCCCGACTGCATCTCGCTATATTCTCGCCTCCCGAGAAGAATGGAACAAAAGGAAAAGGGTGAGCTCAACTAGCTCAAGAAGAATATTATGACTAAGATAATATACAACAAATTATCGTTAGTCTTCAACAGGAAAAATTTAATAGAATACAATAGACAACAAATTTTCAATCAATATTCGCAATGAAATAATAATTCATTAGAAGAGTTAAGTAGAGAATGCAAACTACTATCTTCTATGTATGAATTTAAAAGTTCATCGCTCATCTTTTATCCCCAGAATAACAATCAATATACATCTCGATCAAATATTCATCTTTGCACTACAGCCAAAAAGATATTCATCACCGGTCATGTTCATTTAAACACTGCTCATCTTTGCACTACAGCCAAAGATATTAATCACCATGTTCATGTTCATCTCAACACTGCTCATCTTTGCACTACAGCCAAAGATATTCTTCAGAAATCATTCATCTTTGCACTACAGCCAAAGATATTCAATAATATCATCATTTAAGACCGAGGATGATGAAAATATTTTTAAAGAACGAATCCAAAGGAAACAAAATGACAAGGATTAAGGATTAAGGATTCGTACTTTTGTTTTATCCATGTCCAACAATACCCCAAAAATAATCACAAAGGTGTAAAAAATTCAAGAATGATCAAAACATGGATACAATCAAAGCTAGTATCCAAAATAGATGTTTTGGACAAAAAGAAGAAATTTTATTTTTTTGAATAGTGCCAGATACGTGAATAAAGCCGATATAATGAAATAGGTCAGATATATAATGAATAAGACCGTATACATGAATAGTAAATCCGACACCAAAAGATAGAAATTCCACAAAAAACATCTTCACGCTTCATTAATAGTACTCGTGAATAAGAATCTCGTGAATAAGAACTCATGAATAAGAACTCGTGAATAAGAACTCATGAATAGTAACCCCGATACGAAAAAAAAGTTCCAAATTTGATAAAAACTTCAGATCAATATTTCAAAGATAATGATATCAAGAAATAATATCATTACGAAAAAAAAATATCCCTTACCTCAAAGAATCAAGATTTCTAAGGAAAGGCTCAAGTGATGTCAATGAAACTTGTAATCGAATAAAGAACTCTCAAAGTATCTAAATACTCACAAAATACGCCAATAATATAGAGAGAGAAAGAGAGAAAAAACTTTGTTTCGTGTGATTTTCAATTCTAACTTAAATCTATTTATAGAAAATGTTAGCCCTACAAGGCATTTCGACCACCACCACCGATGGCTTTTACCTCGCTACTATTGCCACCCACCACATTTGAAATAAAATTCAGCACATTTCTTCACCAACCACAAGTGGGGCCCACTCAATTCTAGAATTTTCCACCAAAATCAATTATAACCCTAATTTCCTAATCGACACCTCTTAAAATTCATAACAAATCATTCGCATATTTTTAATCTGCTCAAAATTTGTGGGACATATACTCAACTTATATATGTATAACATACCCAAAAATTACTATTAATCCAAATCTGGCTTGATTAAAAATTATAATCCCCGCAATATATCTCAAAACCCCGATTTAATTTTTAATACCTCCAACTGTAAAATACCGATAAAACACCTCAACAATAATTTCTTCATTTATAACCACATAAATAAATCCATCATTTATATCCACATAAAATAAATATTTCTTTATCATATGAATCAATAATTAATTATTCACAAATAATATTACGTAATCACAATTATGACAACCAGTGCCGCTCCTGTGAAAGAGGGGCTTTCCGATAAGGATTTCTCCTCATCGGGCGCAATTAGGTGACCAAACCTCTCCTCGATGTAACTTTCTAGACATCGCCAATAATGCTATCTAATAATATTATTCAAATAATATGAATTATTGATCCGATAATGGAGATAATGTGCAAAGACAATTATCGAAAATAATAATATAAAATATCAACGCAAAGAATTATCAATCAATAAAATAAAATATCGAATAAGAATTCACCGTGGAAAATTATCGAGTAGTGCCTTCTTACGTAAGGATCAATAATTCAACAATATCGCAATAATACCGCAGCCATCGCGGCAACCACGCCAGACATCAGTATTTTAACCACCGGGTATTCCAATGCCTTAATTCAGAATAACTACGCCTGCTTATTTTTAACCAACTTATATTTGTCGCTTTCTTCATCCAATCGCTTCCGTTATGGGGCCCACACATGGTCGCTACTACGCCATTGCATTTAATATTCCCCGACAAAGATTTAATATTCCACACCAAACGAATATTCCCCGACAAAAATGAATATTTTATAACCACTTGCTTATTTTGAAATATTTATGATTTAACCCTTAACTATCCACATTAATCAAATCAACCCTTACTATTTCAAAATAATAAATAAAGGAAATTCCTTTTTATTTAAAAAATTTTCTGGTCTTACATTATATATATAATTACTTACATCTTTCATATAAACTGCAACATCATGTGAGCCTAGGAATCATGTGATCACAGATTCAGTCTCCTGAATCTAGATTCGATTCCCGTGATAGACATTTTCGGCTGTAATTAGATTGTATATTATTCACGGTGTTTGAATTTCCTTAGACAGCTCTCATGCCACAAGGAGTTCGACACTGCTATGTATATTATTTTCTCGAAGATGCCTCGCATCTCAAAAATAAAAGCAATCATTCCGAACATATAATAAAATTGAAGTATCAAAGGCCTCTATTACTATTGAGCATAAGGGTTTAAAAAACCACTTTTACAAAACATCACTGCTATATCTTGTTAAAACTGAACTTTTATATAAATTCAAACCCTTTGTATATAGGTGCAAACGAGGCATATCACTACTTCCAGATAATTGCACATTGACCCCCACACAGACACACACATTCATATAACAGTTTAATTGAAAAGTAGCGGTCACCGTGGTAACACGGATATCGGGGGAGGGGGGGTGCCTAACACCTTCCCTCCGCATAATAAAACCCCCGGACCCTAACGAATCTCGGTTTAATAGACCTGTTAAGCAGTGTCACATCACTGGGTCAATATGCAAACCTTTTCTCGGTTGAGTTGGTGCATCCATTTTAAAATACTAACTGGCAACTCTTAAAGTCCAATTGTTGACATATACATGTTGGACCTTTTCAGAACTTGTTTTTTCAAACAAATCTCACCTAACATGAGAACACCAAAAGACAAGAACAAAAAAGGGAAAGTAAAAATTTTGACGTCGACACACGTTATAAATTATGAGCTAATCTAAATCAAAGAAGATCTTTCTTATGTAGAAGAACTTGTGCAAATCGTTGATCAGAAAGAACAAGTTCTGAGGAATAAAGTGATAGCATCGGTCAAAGTGATTTGAAGGAATCAGAATGTTAAAGAGGCTACATGGGAGCTCGAAGATAAAATGCGAGAGAACTATCCTCAACTATTTACTTAACCTGTACTATAATTTCGAGGATGAAATTCTTATTAGTTGGGGTGAATGTAAAACCCAAAAGCCTAATAAGACTCGGATATGTAAATTAAGTTATATTAATAAAATCTCTTTGTTTTGAAAGTGTTATGTGTTAATATATACTCTGTTTAACAAATTAGGTCAAATAAATTTTTCGTCCAAAAATAGACGTGCTAGACACCTCGTGCTTAAAAATTTTCTTTCGAAAACGGACTTTTCGGTATATTTGTTTTGATAACTTGCTTTGTCGTGCTTACACTGACAAAAAGCTTTGTCGTGCTTGTTAGGATTTGGGGAAAATCAAAGTTAGTAACCCTAGATTACATACCCTGACCTTAATTTATAGACCCTAACCCTAATTAGCTAAACTAAACCCTAATTAGGTTATCCTACCACCTAATCATGATTACTTAACTTCAATTAGGTACTAATAAACAACATTAAGTAACCCTAATCATAAAAACCAAAACCCTAATACGGATTAATGAGGATTAGGGCATACTTAAGCTACTAATCTAACCTAACTAGCTCACAAATAGGTTAAGAGTCACCAAAACAAGTCCCAAGGCTGCACATGGTCTGGAAACCTTTCCCAAGCAGCACAAGTAACTTAACATCTGATATTTAGAGAGGCAAGTAGGTAAAAATGACTAAAAACCCTAAGTTGCTTAAGTCTATAAATAGCAACACATCCTCTGGCCAAACCTACGAATTCTCTAAGCCTAGACACTCTTATAAACATACCATTTCAAACCTGAGTGATAGCAACATCAAATTCAGTAGCCAAAAATAAAAATCAAGCAATAAAGGTACAAACCCTAATTTATAGCTAGATCTTTGATGCTATGTTCAAATTGTTGTTTAGATGTTTAAATTTATATAATAACATGTTAGAAAGTATGTTAAGTTAATAGAACACGTTTTCATAACATCTAGATTCCTCAAATTAGTTTTTTAAGCAATCTGGAAAATTTGAAAAAACAGGTCTGACAGTCGAATGTCAGAGCTTGTAGATCCATGTGTATTAATAGTTAGGTCTGTTAATTGTTTGTTATTTGTAGTATAACATAAGGTCTTTAATCTGGAAAAGAAAACAGGTTCATTAGAACCATATATTGCAAGATATAGGTGATCAAAAGTGGTTGACCGATCACGAAATTATGTTTTCTGGGTTACCCAGAAAACTCAAGAACATGTTGAACTGGCTACTTTGACTAACCTTTTAATCGCTTTCTAGTTGTTGTTATAATGACTTTTGTAATGAATTAATACCTTGACATACCTACTACATATCTATAACACTCAATTACATAAACAATTCTTAAGATTACCAGAATTAATGGTCAAAAGTCGTTAACCGAGCATTACCAAGTTTTCTAGGTTACCCAAAAAACTGATGAACATGAAAAACAACCTTTGGCTGTACTTTGACCAACATAAATCGAGACCTTAGAATCATAATTGGTCCAAATCAGTGTTACATATATGAACCTTGACATGTAGACTACCTATTACAACAAATAAAACACAAATCTATTACACGGATTGAAAGATATAGAAGCTACAAAACCGTTGACCGACCATGACCACTGATCTGGGTTACCCAGAAACTCAAGAACAGATCTGACAGTGACTTTGAGCCTCTATAACTTCTTGTTATATGTAGGTTAAAGCATGAATTTGTCCTGATGTTGTACTATTTTATGAGTACTATAACATCCATACATGACCAAACCTAGAATCATTAACAGTAGCAAAGTAGATCAAGGTCAAAGTGGTCCCTAGACCATGACCGACTGAAACCCAAAACCTCAAGAACACCTATAGCGACACTTCCTGTCACTATAAAGCTTTAGTGATAGACAAAAAATGTTTTCTAATAAATTAATTAATAAAAATTAAAAATAATTAATAAATAAATATAAATAATTACAAAAATAACTTTAAAAATTATTTTAAGTTATAATATTTAACTTTTAATATTTTTAAATAAATTTAATAAATATTTTAATTTATTTGGATATTATTAATAATTAATTTAATAATAAATTAATTAGAATAATTATTTATAAATAATAAATAATTATTGAAAAATGATATTAATGATATAAAAATCATAATACATGGTTATAAATTATTTAAAAATAGTAAACAAGATTTTTATAATATTCTAAAGTAAATATTAATTATTTAGAAATAGAAAGTAAATATTTTAAAGTAAATATTATTTAGTCTTTGGACACCAAAACTATATTAAACCTAACCCGAACAGTTGTAGATTTTGTATTTGAGTATTGTTATCAATATTAAAGTGTTAGATTTATATAAATGAACATCTTAGGTGTTTATTAACGAATCGAGTAGCATTACTTGACTGATCTTCGCTCAGGTAAGTTCCCTACCTTAAATTACTAACGCAAATTTCTCAACCCCTCTTTTTTTGTTGAACAAGATTCTATCTTGAATTGCTATTGATATGTTATACCAAACATAAACTTGAATTGCCAATTATTGAAAACTTATTGTTATTACTTCAGCGTAACTAAGAAATGAATTGTTTATTCATATGATGTTGTTTATTGAGTATAAACTGTTATGTCAAACCAAATTGCTTTGGTAAGACATTCTATACTGAAGTTTTGTATCACGTAAAAGGATCGATGTTTGGTCAATAATATTTTGACGATTAGTGCATGTGAGCACTATTAGGATAAGATGCATACTCCTAGGATATTAAATAGGCTGATCCCTTACCTTATATCTAAATAAAGTTTCTAAGTCTGTGTGACTGATAGAAATTAAAAGTCCAGAAATGGTTGGAAAAGAAATTCTAGAAATGGTAGCAACTATCAGTTAAATTTTGAATTGTTATACTTCTTCAAATCATATATTGTTATAAATATAGAACCTATTGAGCATGTCATAGCTCACCCTTACAAATTATTCCCTTTGCAGTATTAGATGGTAACCCTGACACTTCTGGATTTAATAAAGGGAAAGCTTCCAAGAGTTGAAGAAGTGACTGAGCATGGCTCCAGTGTTATCCTTACCAGATGATACAGGAGGCCTTGTAGTATATAGTGACGCATCACACAGAGGATTAGGGTGTGTATTGATGCAACATGGGAAAGTGATAGCTTATGCATCACGACAACTCAAATATTATGAGAAGAGGTATCCTACTCATGACTTAGAGTTAGTTGCAGTAGCTTTTACTCTAAAAATTTTGAGACATTACTTGTACGGGGAGAAGTGCGAGATATATACAGATCATAAAAGTATGAAATATATTTTTATACAAAAGGAATTAAATTTAAGACAGAGGAGATGGTTAGAACTGATAAAGGATTTTGACTGTGAAATCTTATATCATCCCGGTAAAGCCAATGTCGTAGCTGATGCGTTAAGTAGGAAAAATCAGGAAAAATTGAATGTATTAACCACTAACGATAGGTTAATAAAAGACTTTGAAAATTTAGAAATTGAGGTGGAATGTCCAACTACCTCTACCCAAAAATTGTATATTTTAGAGGGAGTTTCATCTCTGCTTAACAAAGTTAAAGAGATACAGGAGAAGGATGAAGAATGTCTGAAGTATAAGTCTAATTCAACTCATGTTAACTATAATAAATTTAGAATAGATACGGATGGAATAATAAGATATGAAAATAGAATTTGGGTTCCATTAGACCAAGCCTTAAAAGATGAAATTTTAAACGAAGCTCATAATTCTAAATTTGTCATACATCCTGGCAGTACAAAAATATATAAGGATTTAAGTCGACACTTTTGGTGGTCGAACATGAAAAGAGAAATAGTTGAATGGGTAAGCAAATGTCTCACGTGTCAAAGGGTAATGGCTGAGCATCAAAAGCTGAGTGGTTTACTTCAACCCTTACCAATTCCCGAGTGGAAGTGGGAACATATAACTATAGATTTTGTTGTTGGTCTTCCAGCTACACAAAAGGGCCATAATGCCATTTGGGTAATAGTTTACCGTTTAACAAAATCAGCTCACTTTTTACCTATTAAAATTACTCATAACCTAAATCACCTTGCCAAACCAGACATCAATGAAATTATTTCTGTGCATGGAGTACTGTTTTCCATAGTATCAGATCGAGATCCACGTTTTACCTCTAATTTTTGGAAAAGCCTTCAGAAACACTTAGGAACACAATTAAGATTAAATACAGCTTATCATCCTCAGACTGATGGACAGAGTGAGAGAACCATACAAACCTTAGAGGATATGTTGAGAAGTTGTATCATAGACTTCAAAGGAAGTTGGGAAGATCAGTTACTCTTAGTTGAATTTGCCTATAATAATAGTTATCATGCTAGCATAGGTATGCCACCCTATGAGGCTTTATATGGAAGGAAGTGTAGAACACCTTTATGTTGGGATGAAGTCGGGGACAGACAAATACTAGGACCTGAGATAATTCAACAAACAACTGAAACCATCAAAATTATTTGTCAACGATTACAAGCATCTCAAGATCGACAAAGAAAATACGCCGATCCACATCGTCAACAACGAAACTTTAAGTAGGAAGCCACGTATTCTTGAAGGTATCTCCTTGAAGGTGTTGGTTGATTTCACAATCAAAGCAAACGTGCAAATATACACGATAAACAAGTAATATAGTGATAAAATAGAGTGTCGATCCCACAGAGAATTCTAATTAGTAAACTCCAACTACTAGTACTATATCAATTCAATTTTATTTAAACAACCAATAATTGTGATTTCTAGATTTAAGAAAACTAAATTAAACAAAACAAAAAGATTATTCTAAAAGAAAGCAAATAAACAACTAAGAATTGATGGAATTCG
The DNA here is from genome assembly GCA_020205615.1 of Panax quinquefolius. NCBI lineage: Eukaryota > Viridiplantae > Streptophyta > Magnoliopsida > Apiales > Araliaceae > Panax > Panax quinquefolius. Next base: position 42,727,687 of record CM035159.1, read on the forward strand.
GATAAATAAAATTAAGACTCAATATCCCCAATTATGAATTATAAATCAATTATTCAACTATTCCAATTATTATGTCTACTGAATTGTTAACAGGAATTCTCAAAGGTCAAAAGCCCTTTCTCAAGTGATCCTTTGCCTTCTATTTAATCCAAGTTAATTTTGCTATATCCCTATGCAAAACAATTGAATTAAACTCACTACAATCCCAATTCCTTATGTGTTACATGCGACAATTAGATATTCTCATTCTATTCATAAACCTAATTATTCACTGTGCAAATAACTAAGTCACATGTCACCATGCCCAGTTCTAACCCTAGAATTCCTTTCCCAATTCCTTCTAGAGTAACAAGGTAATTATTGGCCAGATAATTAATCAATAAGCACAAAGTAAGATGAACAATTAACTTCAACATAAATAATTAGAATAAATCAAATAATCAATTCATAATCATAAACGATTCAATTGGAATCTTAATAAAAGAAATTAGTTCATAACGAAAATTGAAACCAACAATAATTGAAAAATCATCCTTAATGAATTACATAAATCAAAAGAATAAAGAAGAAGAGAAAAACTCCAAGTCCAAAAGCCTTCAATAATCTCCTCTTGCTTCTTGATTAATCTTCTAATTATGTAGAATGAATCCCCTAGCCTAATATAAATAACCAATTTATACTTCCCTTCTTGATCCATAATCCAATTGCCCGTCAACTTTCTCAAATAACCACCTCTTTATTGGTTTTAAAACAAGTCAACGCCTTGATCGATGCGGCGTGCTCGACCAATTGAAATCCGACCAGTATACCGTGGCCGAGATTAGTTCTATTTGGAGCGCCTCGGCGCTAGGAGGCAGAAAGTGATAATCATGTCCTTTATTAGCCCAAATGCTCCCAATTATTCTTACAGCTCCCAAACCAACAAATCAAAACATAAACAAAGTAAAAGTGATACTAAAAGACTCGAGAATACACAAATCTAAGCTCAAGTATACCCGATTCATGGATATATTTCCCAATCATCAAATACCCCCAAACTTAAATCATTGCGTGTCCTCATGCAACAGAACATAAACAACATGAAAAACTAAACATCATGCAAATGCAAACAATCTATATGTTCTTAATTCCAACAATTCAATAGCTAACACATATCCATAGGCCTCAGAAAAATCACAAAAACATGCTAATACATCATGTCAATGTAGATCAATAATATCCCAATAATCAATGAATCTAAACCTATTATTACTGATATTGTGAGTGTGTGTTCAACAACCATGCTACTCAATGAACAGTAAAATATGAAAGACAATAAAGTTTTAATAGGCATCATACAGTTTCAACTCAAGAACTTAGCAAATAAACTAGATTCAACTGAAAGTAAACAATCACCAAAGTCCAGGGGTCAACATGGAGTACTTATGCTTGTTTTTGCTAGACGGGGGCATTTTGCACTTTTCCCGCTTTATTATTATTATTTTGTTCTTCATGACTATGCATTGTATTATTCCCTTAGGCTTTTCAATGTTACCTTAACGAGCTTTCGACCAATGACTCCCAAGCCATTAAGACCTTAGGGTGCTAGGTGTAGAGACAATCCCCTCGGGCTTACTTACTCAAGTAACAAAGGCCACAAAACTAGACAAGCATGCCACGGTGTTTTTTTTTTTTATTTTCAAAGCTTATATACTCAAAATATTTTTCCCCCAAACTTGAGTTCATATCTAAATTCAGTCTTCACTAGCTATTTAACTTGCTCCTTCATTTCACTAGCATTCATACTTTAGAACTCTATTATCTATCCATTTAAACTATTATAGCCAACATGGTCATTTTACAAAATGTGTTATCCTTAAAATATCGATTAATCAAAGCAGATAGAGATTTAAATCATGTCGAAAAATCATATCAACGACTCGACAATCCTTACTAGACTTGTTCATGCAATTCTAATTTCATCATTTAGCCCCAAATATACACCTTATCAAAAGATGGAATTAACATGCAATCCTAAATGCAACATTTATAATAATCAAAACATCCACAAACTATTAACAATCACGATCTACTCATGCAAATAAAAATAAACTAAATAAACTACCCCCAAACTTATCTAAGAGCGATGTCCTCATGCGATAGATAAAATAATATAAAATAGAGGACTTCCACGACGAGCTTATGCCTCGGGTGGAGCATCATCATCCTATTCATCTCTAGATCTGAAGGGAAAAATTGGTAGGGGTAAGGGGAAGAGGGAGCGGCTTGAGACTAACACCCAAAATCCTTCATAGCATTACAAAGTACATATAGCGATCGACCAAGTACTTGTAAATCACATCTTAACAATAGAGAGGCGGACATTTTGGGCTTCAGTTGTAAAACCATCAGTTAACTTCTCGTTGGGCCTTTGCAAAAAGTTGGAAGAAGGACCATAAGTAGGTGTAAATAAAGGGTGGTTTGCTCCACCGATCCACACTTTATACTTGCTTATCGACTTGTGGTCCAACAACTTGGCATAGGCGTTTGAATCATCTCATCGATTTCCATTTTACTCGAACTTAGCACCAATAACGATGAGAGCGGATGTGGTAATCCCCACATGGTCCCTCCTCGGGATGCTCGAAGAGGATAGAATCTTGAATAAGATAGCCTACATCAATTTTGAATCCTTTGATTATGGAGTATAAAAAGACTTTGCTTGTTCCTGGTGACACAGACTCACATGGGTGCATGGCATTAGTTTAGCACAAATAAAGGCATACCATGCCTTGCCATATAGACTAGGTGAGGCAATGGGAAAGTCATGCTTTGCCTCGCTCATACGCAGTCCATGTGGTGCCCGGTTGACACAACTCTCTAATTATCTTCTCATAATCCAGCCCATCACTCACAAGCCGTGCGTACTCGTCATTCAGTCCCTCTAATGGCAGTTGATAGCACCCGTTGAAATCCTCTTTGCCAATTTCCTTTGTTTTTACCCTTACAAATACCCCATAATGATCATGCTTTCACGCGTTGGCGTAGAACTCCTTGACTCTTGCAATGATCTGTGGGTGCTTGGTTGTTGATCGGGGTGAACCAATTCCGTTCAAATTATCATAATTGCCATTTCTCTATCCTTTGATTTATCGGGTCTCAAACCGCGTTCTGGGACTAGTGAACGTGTAGCCATGCGGTTGTATCGTTCTTGAGCCGCGGCACTTACAGAACGGCGGCTGTTGAATTTTGGAGGTGAAGTTGAAGCGGTCCCTGACCCATCGCCTCATTGTCGCTTTGAAGCCATGTAGAATTATTCTGCAAGGAAACGCATATACCGGAATTAGTATTGGGCAACATTCTAGCTAGGCTACCAGTATTCATGATAACACCCCCAAATTTCAAAGTATATGTAAACTTTAAGTACATAGTTGAGGGCGTGGCATGAAACATTCTGGCATGAAAACGCATAATTTAACCGATTAGGCTCAAGTATTATTTATACTCTACAACTTGCGGAAGAACATAAGGTATGTCCAAGAGATAGGTCATGGAGAGCAATATGAGCACACACATGCAAAAATACCGGTTAGCCTCCCTCAAAGGTAATATATATGGTGACAAAGAACCCATATTGTTGGTGAAAATATGGCAAGTGAATTCAGTGTATTGGTAGTGTTGTGTGAGACAGGCCCAGAAGATTTGACATGAGATAAGTCTATGTAACCGTTCAAATATATCCTCATTGGAGTGCGCACTGATGATGCGACCTCGACAATTGGTAAAAAGCACTTACGAGCAAAAGGCAATCAAGATATTGCTTTATGTGTGGTTAGCTTTGCTCAGTGAGTCAAACAAACTATCAAACACCATGTGTGCAGTTCATATATTGCTTTGGATCTTTCTATTTTTATACCAAATCAAACCCCTTATATGAAATCACACATATATAGGATAGTCTATTTAACAGTTGTGCACAAACAATCATGATTCTTATCCATGCAACTCAAGAGAATCAAAAATCAAAGAAGATGAAAGTGTGCACTTAATATGTGTAGAGTGAAAATCAATCGTACTTGGATCAATCAAATGCAAACACTTGTTGATTGTAATTACATGCGTACCTTCGTAATAAAGAGAATAGATGAAAATTGATTTGTGAAAGGAATTCCCAATTTGATATGAAGAGTTATGTTCTGAATGGGGAGTTATATAGAATGTTTAGATCAGTTACCAGCCATGAAGTAGAAACGTGTGTGGAAAGTGGAGTGCATGGAGTGGAGAACCGAGCAGTTGGACCCAAATAGAATTCTTAAACGCACCCTCGGTGTCGAGCTAGAGATTTTGCTGAAACGCAGCGCCGAGGGCCTTGAAAGCAACAAATGTTATGCTCTTCAGGTCTATTTGTGAAACCTGCGTCGGGCATTTGTAAATGTATAAGAAGACGGCGTCGGTAAATGTATGAGAACAAAAGTGAACAATGTGAGTGGCATGATGGGCAAAGCGTCGGTATTTGTTTTGTGTGTAATTCAAGCGTAGAAGTATTTGTTGTCAAAACTTAACTTTGTTGTGATGCCGTGTACTAGGACACCTTTTATGGGAAGTAGGGACTTAATCAACCAAAATTGTTATAGCACTACTTAAAGGAATAAATTAAGGGAATAATAGGAAACTTAATAAAAATAAAAATAAAAATAAAAATACAAAATAAAAAAGTAAAATAAAAATTAAAATTAAAAATTAAATGGGTTGCCTCCCGATAAGCGCTTGGTTTATAATCGTCGGCCCAGAGCTTTGATGTTGTGTTCATTTAGTTCTTTGGTGGAAAAGATTTATGACCGTTGATTGACGTTCAATGGGTCCACTCGATAATGCTTGAGTCGTTGATGAATTAACCTTGAATGTGCACTTTGAATTTGGTTTCTCGATCTCGATGTTACCATGTGGTGCAACAGACACAACTGTAAAAGGTCCTGACCAACGAGATTTCAATTTCCCAAGAAATAAACACAATCTTGAGTTGAAAAGCAAGACTTGTTGGCCCGGTTCAAATGTTCGTTCAAGAATTTTCTTATCATGCCAAGCTTTGACTTTCTCTTTGTAGAATTTTGCGTTTTCATAGGCGTTGAATCAGAATTCATCCATCTCGTTCAATTGTAATAACCTCTTCTCACCTACTGCTTGTAAATCGAAGTGAAGTTTACGAATGGCCCAATGTGCACTATGTTCTAGCTCGATCGGGAGGTGACACGCTTTTTTGTAGACCATTCGATAAGGTGACATGCCGATTGAATTCTTGTATTCTGTTCGATATGCCCATAGAGAATCGTCAAGACGCAAAGACCAATCTTTTCGTGACGGATTGACCACCTTTTCCAGAATTCACTTGACCTCCCTATTCGAGACCTTCGCTTGACCATTGGTTTGGGGATGATATGTAGCTGCAATTTTATGACGAACCCCATACTTCACTAGCAATTTTGTGAACTGCTTATTACAAAAATGTGTTCCCTCATCACTTATTATCGCCCTCGGAGTCCCAAATCGTGTGAAGATGTTTTTCTTTAAGAATCGGAGAACAACGTTGGCATCATTTATGGGTAAAGCTGCGGCTTCTACCCATTTGGAAACATAATCAACCGCCAACAGAATGTACTGATTATTAAAAGATGATGGGAAAGGTCCCATAAAATTAATTCCCCGTCGTTGAACAGTTCTACCTCCAAAATAGAGTTGAGTGGCATTTCATTTCGCTTAGAGATATTACCTATACGTTGGCATCAATCACACTTTAGCACAAAGAGATACGCATCCTTGAATAAAGAAGGCTAGTAAAATCCTGATTGTAACACCTTGGCTGCAGTTCGATCACCGGAATAATGGCCTCCATAATCTGATGAGTGGCAATAACCCAATATGTTATCCATCTCTTCATATGGCACACAACGTCTAATCATTTGATCCACGCAAGCCTTAAACAGGAATGGTTCATCCCAATAGTACTGCTTCACGTCGTGGAGGAATTTCTTTCGTTGTTATGAGTTCAAATCCGGTGGTAATACCTTAGCAACCACGTAGTTCACATAATCATCACACCAAGGCAGTGTTGTGGTTACTCGGAGAAGTTGTTCGTCCTAAAATTTCTCGTTAATCATTGCATTGTCTTTCCTCTGTACCTCAGCATTTTCCAACCGCGAAAGATGATCCACCACTTGATTTTTTGTACCCTTTCTATCCCGGATCTCCAAATCAAACTCTTGCAGCAGTAACACCCACCGTATTAACCCCGGTTTAGCATCTTTCTTATCAATCAGATATTTGATGGTAGAATGATCCGTATAGACAATTACATTGGTCCCAATGAGATATGCTCTGAATTTGTTAAAGGCAAACACAACTGCAAGTAGTTCTTTTTCGGTTGTTGTGTAGTTCAACTAAGCATCTGTCAACGTCTTGCTGGAGTAGTAAATTGTGTGAAAAATCTTGTCATGACGTTGTCCCAATACTGCTCCCACTGCGTAGTCACTGACATCGCACATCAATTCGAACGGTAAAGACCAATCGGGTGCCACAATGATTGGAGCAGAAACCAACTTCTTCTTTAATACCTCGAATGCCTCGATACATAACTGATCCATTTTGAAAGGCACGTCTTTCTCCAATAGGGAACATAATGGTTTTGAAATTTTTGAAAAATCTTTAATAAAGCGTCTGTAGAAACCCGCATGTCCCAAGAAGCTCCGGATTCCCTTCACAAATGATGGAGGAGGTCATTTCTCAATAGTCTCAATCTTTGCTTTATCTACCTCTAACCTGCCGCCAAAAACCTTATGCCCTAGAATAATCCCTTCTTTCACCATAAAGTGACATTTCTCCCAATTAAGAACCAGATTAGTCTCCACGCATCGTTTCAACACTAAAATCAGATTTTTCAAACACAGATCAAAGCTATCACCGAACACAGAAAAATCATCCATAAATACCTCCAAATTTTTCTCGACCATATCGGAGAAAATCGCCATCATACATCAGTTGAAAGGTTCTGGAATTGCATTGCATAAACCAAAAGACATACGCCGAAATGAAAACGTACCATATGGGCATGTGAACGGCATTTTCTCTTGATCCTCTAGTGTTATAGCAATTTGATTATACCCAGAATAACCATCCAAGAGACAATAGAACTGATGTCCCACTAGCCTATCCAACATCTGATCAATGAATGGCAAGGGAAAGTGATCCTTGCGTGTGGCTTTATTCAGCTTGCAGTAGTCCATGCATAATCTCCATCCTGTAACTGTTCGAGTAGGGATGTGCTCATTAGCTTCATTCTTCACCACTGTCATACCCCCTTTCTTTGGTACGCATTGTATAGGACTCACCCATGAACTATATAAGATTGGGTAAATAATGCCGGCATCCAACCACTTGATAATCTCCTTTTTCACCACATCCTTCATAATGGGGTTTAGCCTTCTTTGCATCTCAATGGTTGGTTTTTCCCCTTCTTCCATTAGAATCTTGTGCATACAGAATGATGGGCTAATACCTCGAATGTCTACTATAGTTCACCCAATTGCTGTTTTGAACTCACGTAGAACCCGTAGCAGTTTCTCCTTTTGCGTGTCAGTTAACTCTGTCGAAATAATAACTGGTAGGGTATCGTCTTTTCCCAAATAAGCATACTGCAGATGAGATAGTAGTGGCTTTAACTCCAACACCGGTGGCTCTTCTATTGAGGGTTTGAACTTTTTACCTTCCGTTTCGGGTCTCTCAATGGTGTCGAAAGATTGAGTGCTTTTCCGTAAGACTGATGATGTATCTAGCCATTTGACATATTCAATATCCTCTTGAATCCGCGATGAAATGCATCCCAAGCAAAATGGATTCAAGTGGGTCCTCCAAATAATTTGCCTTTGAATTTGTGATTAACCAATTCCTCCATGATATCAACCCGCGTACATTCACCTTTTTCTTTTGGGTAAGACATTGACTTGAAAACGTTAAAGGTGACACATGTTGATCTTCAACTCGCATCGTCAATTCACCTTTTGAACATCAATCAATGTTCTACTGTTTGCCAAAAATGGTCGCCCAAGAATGATCGGATTTTATTTGTCCACTTCACAATCCAAGATAAAGAAATCCATGCGGGAAGATGAATTTATCCACTTTTACTAACACATCTTCAATAATACCTCATGGATATGTAATCGATCTATCCACTAACTTGCAAACCCGATATTTTGGGGCGTGGAGCACGAAGTCGAATGGGGCGTGAGCGGATAATGGCATCGATTTATCTTGGCCCCCAAATCACATAATGCTCGACCCGAAAACTGATTTCCAATCTCACACGGTATATTAAAGCTACCTGGATCCTTGAGCTTCGGTGGTAACTTATTCTGAATGATAGCGATGCATTCTTCAGTCAATGCTACTGTCTCAAACTCACCCAATTTCCTCTTCCTCGACAAAACATCCTTCATAAACTTAGCGTAACTCGACATTTGCTCCAAGGCTTTGGTAAAGGGGATGTTGATATGCAGCTTTTTGAAAATATCCAAAAATCGTGAAAACTGCTTATCCAACTTAGCTTTTTTGAAATCTCTATGGATACGGTATGGGAGGCATTGTGCTGGTTGGTTCTGAATTTTTCTGCTGTAAAGTCTCATCTTGACGCTTTTCTGTTTCCACCACTTCCTCTGTTTTAATTGATGCCTTGTCCCTCTTTTCCCTATCCATGACTGTCTCTTGTAATTTCTTTCCACTTCGTAGAGTTACAGCCTTACAATGCTCATCTCTGCCCGGGTTTTTCTCTGTATCGCTCGGAAGTGTTCCAAGTGGTCGGTTATTAAGTGCATGCGCTATTTGCCCCATTTGATTTTCCAGATTCTTGATCGACGCACTTAGGCTTTGCATATTTAGATCTGTTTGATTTTGTTTCTTTTCATGTTCCTCGTGTTTCTTTTCAGAAGCTTTAATAAATCTATCCAAGGCTTCTTCCCAACTTGCTTTCCGCTCTGGTTGTTGTGTCTAATTTTGAAATTTGGATGTATTGTTGTCTCGGCGCTTGACTTGAAGCTTGGTTGTTACTCCATGAAAACCCCGGATGATTTCTTCAGCCCAGATTATATACATTTTGATTTGGATAAGGCTGGGTGAGGCCATTTGTAACTCCTACAAAAACTGTCTTTGATTCAACATTTATGGCACATTGATCAAGTAGTATGACCCCCCACACATATTTCACAAACCATCGCTACCTGCTGTGTAGATTGTGGACGCCATAATTCCATTTGCTTAGCCATTGCAGCCATTTGTGCTTGTAATGCTGTCATCGCATCTACGTCATACTTTCCTCTTTATTTTGGGAGGATTAGACCTAGTCATGGGGCCAATTGATAGTTGTTGGTGGCCATTGTCTCTAACAATTGATATGCCTTATCAAAACTCTTAGACATGATCGCTCCCCTAACTGCTAACTGCATCAATACTAGCTCTCATGGGCGCTTGCAAGCCATCACAAAAATATCCTAATTGCATCCATCATGGAATTCCATGGTGAGGGCACTTACGGAGCATATCCTTAAACCTTTCCCACGCCTCATATAACGATTCTGAATCAAATTGTGCAAAGGTATAAATATCGTTCCGTAGTTTTGCTGACTTCGCTGGTGGGAAAAACTTAGCTAGAAATTTTTGAGCTAAGTCGTCCCAAGTGGTAATTGAGCCAGGAGGCTGAGAATGTAGCCAACTTCGCGCTTTGTCTTTCAAGGTAAACGGGAACATCCTCAACCTTGTAGCATCTTCTGATACATTATTAAATTTGAAGGTGTCGCAAACTTCCAAGAAACTTAAGATATGCTCATTCGGATCATCTAACGAACTACCCCCAAATAGACATGTATTCTGAAGCATCTGAATTGTTGCTGGTTTAATCTCAAAACTGTTTGCATTAATTGTCGGCCTCCTAATACTCGACTGTATATCCGTGACATTCGGCATGGCATAGTCCCGAAGTGATTTCTAGTCATTCCCTGCCATGTTCGCTAGAATTTCTTGTTCTGCCAGTTTTTCTTCCTCGGGTGATACTGCACTAGTCGATTGCACTTTCCGGAACTTCCTTTCAATTTAAATCCAGATAAGGAAAAAGTTCCTTTCTTGCCCTTGATCTAGTGTGTGCATGCACTTTCATGAAAATTCTACAAAGACAAGAAGAGAAATAAGTAACGTTTAAATTAAGACCGAATTGATTATAACTAATATGGAATTAATACTAATAAAGAAGTTCCCCGGCAACGGCGCCAAAAACTTGTTGGTTGATTTCACAATCAAAGCAAACGTGCAAGTATACACGATCAACAAGTAATATAGTGATAAAATAGAGTGTCGATCCCACAGAGAATTCTAATTAGTAAACTCCAACTACTAGTACTATATCAATTCAATTTTATTTAAACAACCAATAATTGTGATTTCTAGATTTAAGAAAACTAAATTAAACAAAACAAAAGATTATTCTAAAAGAAAGCAAATAAACAACTAAGAATTGATGGAATTGGATAAATAAAATTAAGACTCCAATATCCCCAATTATGAATTATAAATCAATTATTCAACTATTCCAATTATTATGTCTCTTAAATTGTTAACAGAATTCTCAAATGCCAAAAGCCCTTTCTCAAGTGATCCTTTGCCTTCTATTTAATCCAAGTTAATTTTGCTATATCCCTATGCAAAACAATTGAATTAAACTCACTACTGATCCCAATTCCTTATGTGTTACATGAGGCAAATAGATATTCTCATTCTATTCATAAACCTAATTATTCATTTGTGCAAATAACTAAGTCACATATCACCATGCCCGTTCTAACCCTAGAATTCCTTTCCCAATTCCTTCTACAGAGTAACAAGGTAATTATTGGCGGATAATTAATCAATAAGCACAAAGCAAGATGAACAATTCACTTCAACATAAATAATTGGAATAAATCAAATAATCAATTCATAATCATAAACGGTTCAATTGGAATCTTAATAAAAGAAATTATTTCATAACGAAAATTGAAACCAACAATAATTAAAAAATCATCCTTAATGAATTACACAAATCAAAAGAATAAAGAAGAAGAAAAAAACTCCAAGTCCAAAAGCCTTCAATAATCTCCTCTTGCTTCTTGATTAATCTTCTAATTGTGTAGAATGAATCCCCTAGCCCAATGTAAATAACCAATTTATACTTCCTTCTTCCACATCCAATTGCCATCAATCTCAAATTGCCCATCTTTATTGGTTTTAAAACTTTCTCAAAAATAACCACCTCTTTATTAGTTTTTTGGAGCGCCCAAATCAGGCGAAAGTCCTTTATTAGCCCAAATGCTCCCAATTGTTCTTACGACTCCCAAACTCAAATCAAAACATAAACACAATTAAAAATGATACTAAAAGACTCGAGAATACACAAATCTAAGCTCAAGTATACCCGATTCATGGATATATTAACCAATCATCGTAAGGGCAAGATACGTTTTGGAAAGAAAGGAAAACTAAGTCCTAGATTCATTGGACCTTTTGAAATTTTGAGGAGGGTTGGTAAAGTGATAGTGAAATAAAGACTACCTCTTATTAAATCATATTTAAATGCTCCCAATTATTCTTATACAACTCCCAAACCTACAAAGAACTCGGAAAACAATAGTAAACAAGTCTTGAGAAATAAAGTGATAGCATCTCCATAAAAGTAATCTAGAGAAATCGAGAATACTGAAGAAGCTACTAAACTTGCTCTAAACGCCACTTAACAATCCTAATAATTAGAAACAAAACCCTAATCAAGATTAGTAAAGATTAAAGCCTAATTAAGCTACTAAACAAACCTAACTAGCTCACAAGTAGGTTAGGAGTCACTATTGCAAGTCCCTAGGCTACATATGACATGCTTGTAACTCCCAAGCATGACAATAGTCATCCGATCAGATATTTGTAAAGGCAAGTTGCACAAAAATGACCAAAAAGCCAAGTTGAAGAATTCTATAAATAGGAATCTTAGGGCTAAGCAAACTCACGAAATTCCTAAGCCTAGATACACTTATAAACTTACCAAATCAAGCCTGGGTGATAGCAGCAACAACATCAGAAGCTAGAATCAAAAATCAATCAAGAAAAGGTATAAACCCTAGTTCATAGCTAGCTCTTTGATCCTTTGTTAATTTTGTTGTTTAGATGTTTAGAAATATGTATTAGTATGTTAGAAAGTATGTTAGATTGGTAGAACACATTTTCATAACATCTAGATGCCTTAATTAAGTGTTTTAAGAAATCTAGAAATTTTGAAAACTAAGTCTTACAGCCGAATGTCACAGCCTATATATTCATATGTGTTTATGTTTTAGTTTGTTAATTGTTTGGTATTTGTAGCCTGTTAGTAGGTCTTTAATCTGGAAAAGAAAACAGGTTCATTTGAACCATAGATTTCAAGTTATAAGAAGTCAAAGTAGGTTGACCATTCACGGATTGCAGTTTTTTGGGTTACCCAGAAAACTCAAGAATAGTTGAATCGGCTACTTTGACCAACCTTTTTAATCATGTTCTGTTTGTTATATTTGTAAGGTTTTTTAATAGATCAATACCCTGTTATATGTACTACATATTTATGATCTCAAATTGCTAAAACAATTAATTGGATTACTGAAATTAATGGTCAAAAGTTGTTGACCGAGCTTGACCAAGTTTTCTAGGTTGCCCAGAAAACTGAAGAACAACGTTTGGCTGTACTTTGACCAGCTTAATTAGAGACCTTAGAGTTATGCTTTGTTCAAGTTAATGTTATATATATGTACCCTGACATATATACTATATGTTATAACAAACATCACACACATCTAATACACAGAATCAAAGTTATTTAAGCCACAAAACCGTTGACCGGCCATGACTACTGTTCTAGGTTACCCAAAAACTCAAGAACAGCTCTGACAGTGACTTTGAGCCTCTATAACTTCTTGTTATATGCAGGTTAAAGCCTAAAATTTGTTTCATGTTGTACTATTGTTTGAGTACTACAACATCAACTCTTGACCAAACCAAAAATCATTAACAATAGCATTTTAATTAGTGGTCAAACTGGTCACTCGACCATAACCGAACTGATTGCCCAGAACTCAAGAACACCTACAACGACACTTTCTGTCACTGAAGGGCTTTAGCGACATACATAAATTATTTTTCTAAAAATAAATTAAAGAAATTAGAAATAATTAATAAATAAATACTAATATTTTTACATAAATTAAATAATTATTTTATTTTATTTGGATATTATTAATAATTAACTTATTAATAAAGAAATTAGAATATTTATAAATACTAAATAATTATGGAAAAATATTAGTAATGATCTAAAAATTATAATAAATGATTATAAATTATTTAAAAATAATAATCAATGTTTTTGGTAAAATTTTAAGTAATTATTAATTACTTATAAATAGAAATAAATGATTTAAAAATCATTTAAAAGATAAATAAATGTTTTAAATACTTTAAAATTTCTAAAAATGTATTATAAAGGATAATTAAATTTTATAAATAAATTTAGTCCATTTATCAAAGGTATTAAACACCGAAACCTTATTTAATCTAACCCGTTCATATGTAAATGATATAATTGAGTATTATTATGAATACTAACATCTTAGTATGATATATATGAACATCATAGATATTTATTACCGATTGAATAGCAGAACTTGACTGATCTACACTCAGGCAAGTTTTCCTAAACCCTACACTTATATCTTGAATTGCTTTTGATATGTTATACCAAACCTAAACTTGAATTTCCAATTGTTATAAAGTTATTGCTATAGTTTCAGCATAACTCAAAAATGAATTGAATAATTTATTCATATGATAATGTTTATTGAGCATAAACTGTTGTGTCAAACCAAATTGTTTTGGTAAGACATCCTATACTCAAGTTGGGTATCCCGTAAGGGATCGAGATATGGTCAATAAATATATTGATACTAATGTTGGGTGTGTTTGAGCACTGGTAGGATGAGATGCATACTCCTAGGATGTTGAACAGGCTGATCCCCTATCTCATATCTGAACAAAATTTCTAAGTCTCTGTGACTGACAGAAATAAAGAAAAATTCTAGAAATGGTTGAAATAAATAGAAATCCAGAAATGGTAACAACTATCAGTCAAAATTTGAATTGTTGTATTTCTTCAAATCATATATTGTTATAAATACAAAACTTGCTGAGCATGTCATAGCTCACCCTTGCAAATTATTCCCTTTGCAGTTTTAGATGGTAATCTTGGAAACGTACATCTGGAGTAGATAAAGAGAAGCGTCCCTACATAGATTAGATTATATTCTCGTCTATTTGAATACCTTGTAATAAGAAGTCGTTATGAGAATCATGTAATCGAATCTTAATATAATGATATATATATATATAAGATCTTTTAATTCCGCAACCGTGTTTTCTTACATATATAGATGTAAAATTAGTCTTCTTCGAATCTAGTTGAGATCCTTGGGAACTATTTATCTGAGTGAGGGTATTAATAGCATGGACTGTTAATACTCTGGATTTTGGATAGATAGTTACTATCGATACGATAGTATAAATTCGCTTGGCTTAAACTATACATCTAGGTGAGGGTATTAGTAATATGGACTGTTCATGTTATTACTGGTACTCTGAATTTCGGATAGATATACTATAGTTATAGATACAGTTCATATATCCAAGTGAGGGTATCCAAACACAGTAATAGTTCTCTTGAGAATTGACATCTGTTATGGGATACTGTGAATTTTGGATCTATGGGAATTATATCTGATAGTCCCCTCTATTTAATGTAATCTTATAATCAGATACCATGGGTGTATAGATTTAAATGCATTATGTTGATTTACCGTAAACACCATATCAAATACCGTGGGAGTATAGATATGGGGGTGTTACAAGCGTCCCTGCTTAGATTAGTTTATATTACTGTCTAGTTGAATGTAATACTTTGTAATACAAAATTCTTTATGAAGAATCATGTAATCGAACCTTAATGATATATATAACATCTTTTATTTATGTAACTGTGTTTTCTTACATATATAGATGTAATTAGAATTTTTTGTATAGTTTG
Source organism: Panax quinquefolius (assembly GCA_020205615.1). Taxonomy (NCBI): domain Eukaryota; kingdom Viridiplantae; phylum Streptophyta; class Magnoliopsida; order Apiales; family Araliaceae; genus Panax; species Panax quinquefolius. The sequence goes on from CM035159.1 coordinate 42,742,832, forward strand.
AGATCATTGCGAACTATTTATCTGAGTGAGGGTATTGACAACATGGACTGTTCATGTTGTTGTTAATACTCTGAATTTCGGATAGATAGGTACTATCGATACGATAGTGTAATTCAAAAAACATAGACTATACATCTGAGTGAGGGTATTGGTAATATGGACTGTTCATGTTATTACTGATACTTTAAATTTTGGATAGATAGATACTATTCACAGATACAGTTCATGTATCTAAGTAAGGGTATCCAAACACAACAATAATTCTCTTGAGAATTGTTATTTGTTATGGGATACTGTGAATCTTGGATCTATGGGGATTACATCTAGTTATAAATTATATAGTCACTCAATTAGATATAAGCATAAAATCAGATACCATGGGCATATAGATTTGAATGTGTTATATACATTGACTTCTAGTAAGCACCATATCGGATACCGTGGGGGCATTAAATCGAGAGCTACACAATGACATGGGATAAGAGGTTGTACGAACCCGGGAACATGGGTCCATGACCAGATCTTTAAGTATTCAAATTCTATCCAGTGTGCTATCTTGCGTAGTAGTCACTCAAGATTTGGAGCTATGGTTCTTGTGGGACACTTCTATGTGAAATATGTATTGAAATGATGTTGAGATGACGTGAATTTAGCATCGAGGTGGCGAAAATGATGATTTTGGCCCTCACCATGGTTATCTCTGTATCTAGGCTAATATAGCAGTCGTTGGTTAGGGTTATCTTTGAGATTGGGCTGCTGCGAGTGCTGAAAGTCCTTATGGGTATTTTTGAGATGTGCTTGACCTCCCGGGGTTATCTCCGGGTTTGGAACTGATTTCTCCGGGGTTTACTCCAGAGTTGGAAATGCATTCCTCGGGGTTGTCTCCGAGGTTTGGAATTGAATCTCCCGGGGTTATCTCCGGGACTGTAATTGAGTATCTCGGGGTTGTCTCCAAGATTAAAAACTGAGTATCTTGGGGTTGTCTTTAGAATTGAGCTGATTTGACTTCCAGGGTTCTCTCTGGAAAGAAGATTTTTTCCTCCTGCAAGGTTAGTAACAGGAATGCAAAATTTTGAGTGTCTACAACAGTCTTCAGCGACATATTAATGATCGTGACAAAGAATCCAACAGAAAGATGAAGCGACTAGCGTCCAGGCATGACCATATGTTCAATAACATGAATAGGTCTTTTGCCTCCTTGACTGCGACATTACAAAGTCTAAATCATGTCGCGGCCGATTAGTTCCAGATACCAGTTCTGTAAGACCCCAACTTTTATGAATAAAATAGAATTTCCTCTATTTATTATTTTGAAATAGTAAAGGGTTGATTCGATTAATGTGGTTAGTTATGGGTAAAATGTGTAAATATTTTAAATAAGCAAGTGGTTATAAAATATTCATTGTTACCCGTGAATATTTATTTGGTCGTGGAATATTCATGCTGTCGGGGAATATTCGTACGAAAGTGCAACCATTTGTGGGCCCATAACGAAAAACTGTAGGATGAAGAAAATGACAAGTATGGGTTTATTAAAAATAACGACGTAGTTGTTACTGTTAACGCTGTTGGAATACTCGGTGGTTAAAATACAGTAATATGCAGTGTTGCACAGTAGCACACAGTATTATACAAATTATTGATTCTTACATTGATTCTTACGTAAGAAGTCACTACTCAATAATTGTTACAGTAATTACTATTCAACATTTTATTTTATTGATTCAATTATTGCTACGTTGATATTTTATATTAATGATTCGATAATTGTCACTGCATAGTATTTCCCATTATCAGATCAATAATTCATATTATTTGAATAATATTACTAGATAGCATTATTGGCAATGTCTAAGGAAGTTATGTCTAGGAAAGGGGTTTGGTCACCTAATTGTGTGCTAGTAAAGAGAAATCCTTATCGAGAAGCCCCATCTTTCCTAGGAACGACCTGGTTGTCATTACTGTGAATCTATAATATTATTTGTGAATAATTAATTATTGATTTATATGATAAGAAAATATTTATTTTATGTGGATATAAATGAGGGAATTAATCCGGAGGTGTTTTATTAGTATTTTGTCGGAATAAAGGTGCTGAAAATCATCCGTATGTGGATTTCGGTCATTTTTTGTTTGAAATTTGGAAAAACATTCTTCTACAAAGTTATAGAGAATTAAATTTCCTATGGAATGAACATAGGATTTGAATTTTTTTGATAAAAGGGATATTTATTATCAATTATTGATGTTCCAGAATAATTGATTTTTGGAATTATAAATATTTTTTTAGAAGAAAAATGTTTTGTGTGTTCTGAAGAAAATGATGTGGTGTGCGTAAGAATTGTTTTTGAAAGTATTTTTATTTTATTAAATTTTTTGCTTTGGCATTCTAAGCATTTTCTTATAAATAGGGTGCTTAGGTTAGAATTGAAAATTGCACCAGAATTAGAAGTATTCTCTCTCTATAATATCGAACATATTTTTGTGTGTATTTAAATACTTTGGGAGTTGATAAGTAGTGTAAGTTTCCTTCAACATTATATCCAATATTTTAGTTAGAATTACTATTCTTTTGAGGTAAGGGATGTTATCGTAAATGATATTATTTATCATTATACCGAAAATATTGGTATGAATTTGATTATGAAATTTTTACCTTTTCATGTCGAGGTTACTATTCACGTATAATTTATTATTCACGTATAAGACACTATTCATGAATACAATACTATTCATGAGTACTATTCACAAAGTATAATTTTTCTTGTGAAATTTTTGCCTTTTCGTTAATAAGGTTACTATTCACGATATTATTACCTTATTCACGATATCGACACTATTCACAAAAAAATTAAATTTTCTTTTCTTTGTTCAAGTTGTCTATTATGGTTACTATCTTTGATTGTATCTATATTTTGATCTTTATTCTTAAATTTTGCTCCACAATTGATTATTATGGAGTATTTTTTAACTTGGATAAACTAAAGTACAAATCCCTAATCTTTGATCTTTTATCTCGCTGGATTCGTTTGCTTTATTTTCATCATCCTCAATCCTAAATGGTGATATAACTGAATATCTTTGGCCTGTAGTGCAAAGATGAATGATTATCTGATGAATATTTTTGTTCGTAGTGCAAAGATGAACAGGTGTTGAGATGAACATGACCAACTGGGGATATGAATGAATATCTTTAGCCCATAGTGCAAAGATGAATATTTGCTTCGAGATGTATATTGATTAATGTTAATGGGATAAAATATTAATGATGGACTTTTAAATCATAGAAGATAGTAGACTTCATTCTCTACTTAACTCTTCTAATGAATTGTTATTTTCGCTGTGAATATTGATCTAAAACTTGTTGTCCATTATATTTTATCTAATTTATTGAAGGCTAACGATAATTTGTTTTTCATTATCTTAGTCATAATATTCTTTACTGGGCTAGTTGAGCTCACCCTTTTCCTTTTTGTTCTATTTTTCTTTTTAGAGGCGAGAATATAGCGAGAACTAGCTGGGGTATGGAATGATGGTTCTAGACAGTTGTTTTAGCAGTCCTCACTATTTTGTAAAATTGTGTATCAATAATTATAATGATGACTTATTTGAGTGTGGATATTGTCTAGAAGACAATATTATTTTTTAAACTCAGAATGTATATGTTGTCGTATTTTGCACGACAATTGTAATATTAAAGTTGTAGTTGTTTATGTACCATGTATTTGGTGACTTAGAATGGGTTATGAGGACCTATTTTGGGGGCGTCATAAGTTCCAGATCCTATGCTATAGTACCCTCCATCAGATTCAGATGTGGAGGAGCACATATTTTATGTTCCACGACCACCATCACCACTATCACCTCCTGCTTAGCGTATTACAGGGAAGTCCTCGTTCACTTTCATGTTATATTTTTAGAATGAGGACATTGTAACTACTAAGTTTGGGGGAGTTAGTTTTAATTTTGTTTTGATATGTATGTTTAGTTTGCATATGTTAGTTTAGTTTATTTTCTTGTTTAGTCTACATCAGTTATGTTTGCATTCATGTAGTTGTAGTTGCATATTAGTTTACTTTAATAGTTTAATGTAATTAATGTAATTAGTTTATTTTACTATTTTATTTCATTTAGTTCATGCATTGTATGATTCCAGTTGTTAGATAGTAAAAGTCTGATTTGGCCAATGATGAGATTGAAATTATGTAGACAAGTATGGTATTGACTGTTAAGACTTTAATGTGATTTCTAGGCATAATTTAAATCTTTATCTGTTTGAAACTGATATAATCAGTTTAGCACCTTAGAAATAGTTAAGTTGATTGATTGAGTCTAAATGGACACATAATAGAATTCTTAAGGATAATGCTAGTTTGAATGAAAGGAACATATGAATAGGCAGAGATGGCTAAAATTAGACAAGAACCTAATTTTGGGGGGAAATTTGGGATAGATAAGCTATATGAAAAAAAAGAAAAAAAATATGAATAAACACCGTTGTTAGTCTAGTTCTGTTGCCTTTGTTAATTGAGTAAGTACATCCAAGGGGATTGTCTCTACACCTAGCGCCCTAAAGCCTTAATGGTTTGGGTGTCGTTGGTTGAAAGCTCACTAAGGGGTAGCATTGAAAAGCATAAGAGGACTAGACATTGCATAGCCATGAGGAAAAAAAATAAAATGGGAAAAAAGAGCAAAAAGCCCCCGTGAATGAAAAATAAAGCATAAGTATCCCATTTTGACCCTTGAATTGGGAAATGTTTGACTTTAATCAGATCTAGCTTGTTTTTGGATTTCCTGAGTTTACACTATATGATGCCTTTAAAGAAGTCTATTATGTGTTGTATTTGACTTTATATCAGTTAGCATGGTTGTTGAGCACACACACACTATATCAGTTAGAACAATTTATGATTTGATGATTGACTGGAAGTTATTGATTTACCTTGATATGATATATTATTGTGTTTACTTGATTTCTCTGAGGCCGTGAATATACTATGTTCTGTCTTATTGCTGGATTCGTAGGTATATAGTTAGCTGCATTACATTGCATTACATATTTTGTTGTGCTCGAGGACTAACACGATTTAACTTTGGGAAATTTGATGAGTAGGTTTCATACCTAAGAATCGGGTTCCAATTTGGACTTAAATAGTGTTTATCATGTCTAGTTCTATACAGTTTTACTTGTTTTTGTTTTGTTTTGTGTTTAGGTTGCATTACATGTCATTGGTGAGATAATGGTAGCATTGAGGCAAGAAAATAGTAGCAAAAAGGCAAAAATTAGCAACTGCAAAAAGACCACCCCTCCGGGGCGGGCCCTATAGAGAAGAAAACCCCCGCCTAGGTGGGGGTATACATGGCAAGCAAGACTTCAATACCCCCATCGGGGGCAGGGGTAGGCTGCCAGAGAGGACTTGATTTGAATTCTGCAGAGGCTTGAATTGAAGAACTTGGGCATAGATTGGGATTGTGCTTAGTCGGATTTATCAGTGTTTCACATGACTTATGCTGGGGGACACAGACAACATTCAACAGAGACTTCAATCAACAATCAATTAATAATAACTTGGATCCCTAATTTCAGAGAAGACATTAGAGGATCAGAGCAAGGAGTCAAGATCACGAGAATTACAGATTTGAGTGAGGATAAGGGTTGTGTTTTATTATTTTATCTTTTAATTCAAAATTTGTAATTGGGATGATGAATTGTTTACTTTATTTAGTTTTTAATTTATCTATGATGAACTAAATTCTTAATTATGCTTGAAATGGATCTGTAGTATTGAACGATGATTGTCATGCCTTAATTTTAGTTTAATAAAACTATCTATCCAGTTTATCTATTGTGATTTATACTTAATTTATGAATTGCTTGATCACCAATTTTATGTGGATTTGTATGGACTCGAGAGATGATGTATAAATCTAGACCTAATCACAATAGCATGTGTTCTTGAATTTAATGTTTTGATGGAACTCTTGATGAATGTTTAGGATATAGATATACCTAACATCGCATGTAATTGAATAAAGAACTTGGAATTTAAACCTTATTTGATTTTAATCCACATAGGGATATCGTGAATTAGTTAATTAGGGTTGTCGATGTCGGGATTTTTACTGTCCCTTTTCTGTTCTTGTCTTTTGGTGTTCTCATGTTAGGTGAGATTTGTTTGAAAAAATAATTTATGAAAAGGTCCGACATTTATATGTCGACAATTGGAATGTAAGAGTCGCCAGTTGGTATTTTTAAATGGTTGCACTAACTCAACCGAGAAAAGGTTTGCATATTGACCACGTGATGTAACACTGTTTAATCTGGTCTGTGAAACCGAATTCATTAGGCTCCGGGGACTTGCTTATGCGTAGGAAAGAGTTAGGCACCCCCTGACATCCGTGTTACCATGGTGACCGCCACTTTTCAATTAAACTATTATATAAATGTGTGTGTGTGTGTGGGTCAATGTGCAGTTAGTTGAAAGTAGTGATATGCATTGTTCGCACCTATATACAAAGGGTTTGAATTTGTGTAAAAATTCAGTTTTAACAAGATATAACAGTGATGTTTTGTAAAAGAGGTTTTTCAAACCCTTATGCTCAATAGTAATTGAGGCATTTGATACTTCCATTTTATTCTTGTTGCTTATATATATGAACTGTTGTCGAACTTTATTCCATGAGCCTGGATTATACATTCGGAGCGTTTATTGCTTTTATATAAAATATATATATATATATATATATATATATATATATACAAAAGGAAATAAAAGCCACGGACCGAAGTCCGGGCATATACACACAACACGACTCTCAACGTGAAGAACAATGTGTGAAAAATGTGGAGAAAAGGCTTTGAAAGGTGTAAGAAGGCTTACAGTGGACTTACAAAAAGATTTATATAGCTTTAAATGGATGAACATTCGGCTCCCGCCGGTAAAAATATAGCAATATATGAGCTCACAAGTGTTTAAAATGAGAAAGCACTCAATTTACGGTGTGTACAGAGCAAATTAGATAGGGTTTCCTCGCCGTTTTCTCTTACAAAATGGCCACCCCAAGCTCTCTATTTATAGAGGGGTGAGCTGCAGGTGTACCTTCGACAGCCGAAGATGCACCTGCGTCTGCCCCGGGTACCCCTGGGCTCTGCAGGTCCTACAGTCTCGAAGTACGTGAACGCGTGCAACGTGATGTCTTCTCAAACTTTTAGAACATCAATATGGGCATCTGATCGAGGTACATAAGACCTTTTTCGGCATACTGTTGTCGAGAGCTACACAATGACATGGGATTAGAGGTTGTAAGAAGTCAAGAAGATGGGACCATGCCCTAGGTCTTCAAGTCTTCAAATTCCATCCGGTGTGCTGTCCTGTGTAGTAGTCACTCGGGATTACAGCTATTTGGTTCTTGTGGGACACTACTGTGAGGAGTGTATGTTGAAATTTGTTGAGATGGCGCGCATGTGGGATCGAGGTGGAAAAATGTTGATTTTGCCCCTCACTGGGGTTATCTTCGGTTTTGGCTGATAAAGCAGTCGTTGCTTAGGGTTATCTCTGAGATTGGGTTACTGCAAGTACTGAATGTCCTCAAGGTTATCTTTGAGGTGTGCCTGACCTCTCGGGGTTATCTCCGGGTTTGGGATTGAGTGCCTCAGGGTTATCGCCGAGGTTGAAGCTGATTGCAAGGGTTGAAAGAGCATCTCCAGGTTTATCTCCATAACTGCAATTGCACTCCTCAAGGTTATCTCCAAGGTTGAGACTGAAACTCCCAGTGTTTTTTCTGGGATTGAATATCTCGGGGTTATTTCTAAGATGGAAAAGGCTTCTCCGGTGGGATATCTGAAACTGGAACTGTCTTGTCCTCTAGGGTTATCTCTGAAAGGCGATTCTGTCCTCCTGCAATGTTAGTAACAGGAATGCAAAATTTCGAGTGTCTACGGATGCCCCTCTTTATCATATTCATGCAATATAATGGCATGTATAGGATAAAGAATACTAGACACTTAAAATGTGATAGGATAATCATGTTGCAATGTACAGTAGCATGATGCAAATGTATGTGATTTATTGGACTGTTCTCCAACAGGATAGGATGACTATCGACTCTCATGACTTCTGCCAGGAATTGCAGTCATTATTGACAACCTAGATGAACTGTCTTGGACGTACAATCCAAAGTCCTCAAGAACTTCCAGGATGTTGACGTTGGGGTTATCACCAAAGTCCTTAATCCTTGATACAGTCTTTACACTGAAGATGTATCTCTCATGTATAAGAGACTCTAGAGGGATGTGTTTTGTTTGAGGAGGATGTGTATAACATATTCCATCATCGGTCCTCCCTGATAAGGATGGTCCTTCCTGGTTTGTATCGTTAGGTTTTTCCGTTGCTCTGTCGGAGTTACTGCCAACGATCTGTGTTACTAGGGTTGCATGACCCTTGCTGAAATGTACATCAACAGATGAAATCGTCGGATGGTTCCTTGTCTCTTCGTTGGGTTTAAATGCCAACGGCTAATGATTGCAAGGTGTCTTGACTTTCGTCGATGTATGCATTGACGGATTAGATCCTTGTTTGGCAAAGCATCAAGGATGCTTGACCTTCGTTGACATTTTCATCAAAGGATGAGATCCCCGCTTGGGAGAAGTGTTTTGGAGTTACGACCCCAAACTAATGGCATCAGACCTTTGTGAGGTATTGCCGAGTGTAATTTGCAACTGTTGTGATCATTGGTATAGTAAACTCTGGGTTTGGGTGAATACCAATGAGTGATAGATGGACCTGCAGTTTGGTCTCTAAAAACTAGGATTTCAAGCTATTCCGCCCAATCGCGTAGCATTTTTATTCCTAATTTGGCCTTTTTAGCTTGCAAGAACTCTTTTGCAACTCGAACTGGACCAAGTTAAAGAGGTGGGCCCCACTAGGGGCCGCAGTACTCCTACGCGGCGTGTAGGGTACACACTGCAGATAGTCGTGAGGTACACTACTGACAATAATGGTTAATTTAACCTGTAGGTTGCTTTCACAATTCATTTTTATGTTGCACCACACAGGAAATCCAAGTGCTCTTCTTCTGATCTGCTGAGTTTGGGCGTCTTTCTGCAAATCCTGTCATTGTACAAGTGTTATACACTGCTCTGGTAACGTATGCATGTCTTCTTTTCCAGTTTTTATCTATTGGAAAATAAAATATCACATGAAATGCTTCTAAACACATAGTAGTGAATATGCATGCTCATATGACTTGATAAAAAATATTCAACATAGTAAATGTTAGTATTTAACCATGCTGAACATAATGATGTGAAAATTTTGACCTTTGAAATAGTCAAATTAGCACCTTTTTCTACTATTTCTTATCCTATTTGAGGACAAATGAGGCACCTTTTCAAAATGTAGGCATTGGATAGTCATGCATTTTTAACTATACTGTAGGCGTATGTGAAAGTAATGCATGCATGCATGTAGTCATAAAATACATTTGAAAAAGCTCCAGGTCAGAGTTTACCACACCCTTTCTGAGGTGATTTGGAGACTTGTGTCCAGATATATGGATCCAGATTAGCCGAGTAGTTCCCACAGGACCACTTCAGTTGTTCGGAGGAGGGCTTCTGATGTGCCTCAACCCCGTTTTGTTAGACAGCCTCATCATCTGGCGGAGGTGGTGATACGTCCTGTCCAGGTTGAGGTACCAAAAGTTGAGGACGAGGAGGAGGATGTACCAGTTGCGGACCCTGCTCCTACTGCTCATGTTCCCCGTAGGGAGTTTCCAGGTATTCAGGTGATGATCCCAGAGCTTCTGGGTGATTTGAGTCGACACCCCTCAGTTTACTTGCATGAAACGAGGTACGAGCTGGATTTTGATCTTCCTTTTTTCCTATTGATGAGGAGTAAGGATTCTGATATTGATTTTGTGACGCCCCCAAAATAGGTATACATCACCCATCTTGAGTCGCCAAATACATTGTACATAAATCAAATACAAACTTCTTTAATACAACTGCCGTGTAAAAATATAACAAAACATAGCTGAGTTTTTACATGAATATTATCTCATAGATAATATCCAAACTCAAATTCAATCCTCATTACATTTATTATCACATTGGTAGTGAGGACTACTAAAATAACCATCTCGGACCGTCACTCCATTCCCCGACTAGTCCCGGCTACGTTCTCATTTCCTGAAGAGAATAATGAAAGCAAAAGGGTGAGCTCAACTAGCCGAGTAAGAAATATTATGACTAAGATAATGCAGAATAAAATATCATTAGCCTTCATCAGTGTTAAACTGATAAAATACTATAAACATCAAGTTTAACTGCAGTGGAACAAACTATCCATTAGAAGAGTCAAGTAGAGCATAATATCTACTATCTTCTATGATTTAAAAGTTTTTCATCAACTTTATTCTTTGAGACTTCGACAATAAATAAACTACATCATCGAATCATCCCTGCACTACGGGCCAAGGATATTCATGTAATCATCAATGGTCATGATTATACCTAATAATTTCTGGTCATAATCATACCAACAACTATCCATCAATGCACTACGAGCCAATGAGGACTTTTACCACATCAGTTGTAACATTACGGGTCATGATTATACCGAATGATCTATGGTCATAATTATACCAATCAATAGTCAATCTAAGTACGTAAGCCAAAGATGACTTTCATCACAATATAAGCATGAGGATAATGACAATGATATAAGCATTAATCAAACGAAATCAAGGATACATATTAAACACTTTAAATTTATCCAGAGTTTAAAAATATCCAAATTGTCAACATAATACTGCTTTGTGGAGTAAAATTCAAGAATAATATTCATGTATCAAAAATAATTTGGACAGAAAAGAATTGTATTTTTTGGGTGAATAGTACCCTATGAATAGTACTTTGGGAATAGTACCTCGTGAATAGTACCCCGACATGAAAAGTGCCCCAAATACCTAAGTGAATATTATTTGAGTGAATAGTAACCAGGTAAATAGTAACTCGTGAATAGTATTTTGGCATGAAAAGATCAATAATTATCAAGAATGCTCAGAATAATATTTCCATGAAAAGATACTGGATGAAGCACAAATATCAAGGATATTCTACTAATTTCATGGAATATAGAAGCAATACTTCAACAAAATGAGTGTAGAACTAGCGATACGAAACGAAATAATATTACTTACATACTATAGAGTATGGAAGAAAATATTGTTTCTTACGAATATTGAACAAAAATAATATCCCTTACGAATACGAAAGAAATAATACCCCTTACCTCAGAAGAAGACTTGGATCTTCGGAATAGTGAAGCAATGTACTTCTCTTCTTCTTTCTCTCTATAGCTTCTTTCTCTATAATTGCTCTTGTGTGTCTTAGTGAATTGATGAGAATGAAAGAAGAATGGGCGTCTATTTATAGGAAAATATAGTTTCGATAATTGCACGTTTTGGGGCTCAAAATTTTACGGTGTAATACCTTTATCTTTTCCTTCATTTTTAATTTAGTCTACAAGTATTATCAAACTTGCACCTCCTCCTGTAATAGTACGTCATGTGAATTAATAGTTCCATATGTGACACCACAAAAATAGGTATACATCACCCATCTTGAGTCGCCAAATACATGGTACAAAATTTAAATACAACTTAATAATATAACTGTCATGTATAATACGACAAAACATAAATTAAGAGTTTTATTACGAATATTGTCATCTAGGCAATATCCACACTCAATGGAGTCCTCATTACATTTATGATCACACTATTTTATATAATAGTGAGGACTACTAGGACACCATCTCGGACCATTACTTCGTTCCCCGACTAGTCCTTGCTACGTTCTCCTTTCCTTGAAAAGAAGAGTATTCCAACTGGTATAGCAGGGATATTCTTGAAGAAAACTTTCACTATATTCTACGCTCAAAGCTTTCTAAAACTCTAAAGAAATACGCTCAAGATTATAGAAGAAGAATTCTCCGATTCTGGTGTGATTTTCAATTCTAAATAAGCATCCTATTTATAGGAGAATGGAAAGGATACTATTTGAAATTCTCATGGACTGCACAGGAAAATTTTCGAACGAAGTTCACGGGTTTATCAACTTTTGGTACAGGCCAATTAGAAAAAAGATTATCACATGACACTAAATGATACTGACCAATGAGAGGTTAGCATCATTCATATGTTATCAACAGTGATATCATATGAAATTATTTAGCCAATAAGGTGAAGGCTTTGAAAGAAAATACTACCACCTGCCAAAATCACCCACCAGGACTACCACCACCCACATGTTAAACATATAAATATATATATTATATATATACACCAATATCACCATTAATTCCACCACCACAAATCATACACTACCAACCACTCACATTCATCTGCACACACATTATAATCTCTCCACCACCGCGCCTACAATATAAATATAATATATAATCACAAGCACCATATATATATATATATATATATATATATATATATATATATATAGAAAAATTGAGATAACTTTCTCCCGATGATTTTGAAAAATGAGAAAGTGGGGTCCAAATAATAAGCCCAAATTTATAACAAATACTTCATAAAAAAATTCCCTCAATATTTTAACAAGGTTTATCATCATTATTATAATTCATAATATTAATCGACCAAGTCGTTCCTAGGAAAGAGGGGGCTTTCCAATAAGGATTTCTCCCTATTGGGGCGCAATTAGGTGACCAAACCTCTCATTGACAGAACTTTTAGACATCCTTAATATTGCAAATAATAATATTAATAACTTTGTCATCTCAATTATTGATTTAATAATATAAAATATCGATAATAATTGAATTAAATAACGTGAGATACTATGCAACAACAATTCTTTATAGCAATAATTGAACAAAACTAAGTGACTTTTCACATAAGCATCAATAATCAATACTGTGTGCTACTATGCAACCACGCGTATTACTATACTTTTAACACCGGGTGTTTCAACAGTTAACGGTAAAACTTCCGCCGTTATTTTCATAAAAATATTTATGTCGTTTTCTCAATCCGACAATAATTCCGTTGTGGGGTCCACCAATGATTGTGTCCTTGTACGAATATTCCCTGTTAAAATGAATATTCCCTGACCAATCGAGTATTAAATAACAACTTGCGTACTTTGCAAAATTTATAAATATTACCCACAACTATAACATTATATCAAATTTACTCCATAATATTTAAAAATGATATTTATAGAAAATTTATCTTTATTCATAAAAGTTGGGGTCTTACAACCTCCCCATCTTATGAAATTTCTCCCTCAAAATTAGGGTACGTACCTGGTATGTCGAAGAGGTAAGGATACCTTGATTTCATTTTAGATTCTAACTCCCTGGTCATTTCCTCAACATCGTGGTTTATCCACAAAACTTTGACTTGAGGTATAACCTTGGAGCGTAAAATATGTTCCTTCTTATCCAAGATTTGAATAGGTACATCTTCATACGTTAAATCTTTCGCTATTTAGTCTGGTTCTAACTCAATAATGTGGTTCAGGTCTTCCACATATTTACGTAACATGGATATTTGAAAAACGTTATGAACACGAGACATACTTGGCGGTAAAGCGAGTCTATAGGCCACAGTTCATACTTGATCGAGGATTAAAAATGGGCCAATGAATCGAGGATTGAGCTTTCCTCTCTCTCCAAATCTCGTAACTCCTTTCCATGGAGCAACACGTAAAAAAAAAATGATCTCCAATATTGAATTCCATGTCATTTCGATGAAGATCAGCATAACTCTTTGGTCGATCTTGTGAGGTTTTTATACGTTGTCGGATTGTTTTAATCTTTTCTGTAGTCATACTACCAACTCCAGTCCCAACAATGTTGTTTCACCCACCTCATCCCAGCATACTAGAGGACAACACTTTCTTCCATACAACACCTCGAATGGAGCCATGCCAATACTTGCTTGATAACTGTTGTTGTAGGAAAACTCCACCAATGGTAAGAACTTGTCCCAACTTCCCTTAAAGTCAAGGACATAGAGTCTTAATAAATCTTCAAGAGTTTGAATAGTCCTCTCTGATTATGCATCTGTCTCGAGGATGATATGCCGAACTAAATTATAAATTCGTGCCCATAGCTTTTTACAAACTAACCCAAAATCGTGAAGTGAATCTTAGGTCTCGATCAGAAACAATGGATACTGGCATACCATGCAGTCTTACAATCTCGTTTATGTACATACGAGCAAGACGTTCAAGTGTATGAGTTTCTCGTATTGGTAAGAAATGGGCAGACTTGGTCAATCTATCAACAATGACCCAAATTGCATCTATGCCTTGAGAAACCGTGGGAAGACCAGTAACAAAATCTATAGTAATGTGCTCCCACTTCCATTCTAGAATTTTAAGTGGTTGCAATGGACCTTTTGGTACTTGATGCTCCGCCTTGACTTGTTGATAAGTTAAACACCTTGAGATAAACTCCATTATCTCCCTCTTCATATTGCTCCACCAAAATGTATATCGAAGATCATGATACATTTTGGTACTCCTAGGATGGATTGCAAACGGTGTGTTGTGCTCCTCAATCATGATTTTATACTTTAAATCGTCGGAGGTCGTTAGGAACACAAAGTCCGGAGTTACTTTCGAAATATTCCTTTTCATCGAATCTTGCTTCCTAGATAGCACCTTCTTGCACTTTCTTCCTCATACGCGCTCGGCTCAGTCTCATATCTTGAGCGACTTTAACTTTATCAATTAAAGTCGGTTCTACTTGTATATTTGCCATCATCACATGGGTTCATGGAGTCTTTAACTCTATCTTCATCCTTTGTAGGTCATATAAAATGGGCCTTTGCGTAGGCAATATTGCACTCGTACCCGCATATGATATTACCTCAATCGTCAATTACTACGTTAAACTTTTCGGGGATGGTATTGATGGTATGATCATAATCTTTCAATAGTTCAAGTCAACGTCACTGTTGCATGTTGAGTTCCTTTTGAGTGAAGAAATATTTGAGGCTTTTATGATCCTTAAAGATCTCCACTTTCTCCCCATATAAGTAATGCCTCCAAATTTTAAGTGCGAAGACAACAACTGCCAACTCTAGATCATGAGTAGGATAATTCCTCTCATATTCTTTGAGTTGCCGAGAGGCATAGGCTATGACTTTCACATATTTCATGAGAATATATCCCAACCCTTTGCTCGAAGCATCACTGTAGATGACAAATCCCTCTGAGCCATATGGTATTGTCAGAACAGGTGTTGAAATGGGCCTCCTCTTGAGTTCTTGAAAACTCTTCTCACATTCCTCGCTCTAACTGAATTTTGTATCTTTTCGAGCCAGCTGAGTTAGTGGAGTAGCGATTCAAGAAAATCCTTCCACGAATCTCCGATAATAACTAGCTAAACCAAGAAAGCTACGTACTTCGGTCACTGATTTTGGTTGCTCCCAGCTTTGATTTGGTTCAATCTTTGCCGGGTCAACAGATATTCCATGACTTGATACTACGTGCCCAAGGAATGCTACTTCCTTAAGCCAGAACTCACATTTCTTCAACTTAGCATAAAGCTTGTTTTCACGAAGCTTTTGGAGTATCAGCCTCAAGTTTTGCTCATGATCTTCACGGCTTTTGGAATATATGAGGATGTCATCAATAAAGACAACCACAAAGTGATCCAAATATTCCTTGAATACTCGGTTCATCATATCCATGAAGGCAACAGGAGCATTAGTCAATCCAAAAGACATGATTAGGAATTCATAATGCCCGTACCGAGTTTTGAAAGCCATCTTTGGAATGTCATCGGTTTTAATCTTCAATTGGTGATATTCGGAATGAAGATCAATATTTGAAAAGAATTTGGCGCCTTGCAGTTGGTCAAACATGTCATCAATACGAGGCAACGGATATCTATTTTTGACAGTGACATGGTTCAACTCCCGATAATCAATACAAAGTCGCATACTCCCATCTTTCTTTTTCATGAATAGAACAGGAGCACCCCAAGGAGACGTACTAGGACAAATGAAACCGATGTCTAATAATTCCTGCAGTTGGGTCTTTAACTCCTGAAGTTCAATAGGAGCCATTCAATACAGAGCTTTGGAAATGAGTTTTGTTTCAGGTTCAAGGTTGATACAAAATTCAATTTCATGCTCTGGGGGTAGGCCAGGAAGTTCTTTAGGGAATACGTCAGGAAATTTATTAACAATAGAAATATCATTCAAAACTAACGTATTTTTGTTTAAATCCATGACATAAGCTAAGAAAACTTGACATTCGTTTTTCAATAAATGAATAGCTTTATGGCTTGAGATGACAATGATTGATTTTAATGGTTTGGTTGCTTGAATTCGCATAATAGGTTGGTTAGGAATATGAAAGCTAACAACCTTACGAAAATAATCAATTTTTGCATGATGAGTAGTTAACCAATCAATCCCTAGAATTACGTCAAATGCAAGTATTTTCAATGAAATAAGATCGACAGGTAATGTGAGGGTACCAATTTGAACCAAACAAGACTTATAAACAATGGATGTAATGAAGGTTTCTCCCAACGGAATTTCAACAGATAAGTCAAAGTCTAATTTCTCCGGAGTTAAATTTAAACGTTGAGTGCAAGTAGGAGAAATAAAAGAATGGGTAGAACCCAGGTATCAAATAAGGTATTGACTTATTATAGTTTATGATAAGCTTACCCATGATGACCTCGTTCTCGAGTTCCTTGCTTTTTGGGAGGTCACGACAAACGCTTCTCCTTGAACTACACAACTTTAACTTTTCTCGGATGGACCTTTGGTGCCTCCATCCCACGGACTTACTTATCTTGATTTGCATCACAAAATCGGGCCAGGTGACCTTCTCTTCCATAATTGTAACATGCTTTAGATCAGACGCATACAGTTGACCGATATGTCCCTCCCTTAGCATTTGAAGCATTTGATAGGTGGTCGCTTCTCCTTCCTTAACAACGGGTCTTTGATCTTTGATGTCTTTCCATCATTGTTTAATCTCCTCTTCTTGAAATGTCCACTCTTATTATTTTAGCCATGATTACCACCGAAGTGGTTACCATTTCTGGCATTTTGATTCCCTCCACGCTTGTTGTCACCGCTTCGATGACTGTTATCACTGGTATTATCATTTTGTCGGCTGCTCTCTTTTCCTTGGGTTGACTCATTATCACGCTCCAATAACTGAGCCCTATTAACAACATCTGAATACAAACACAGTTTATAAGAGATAAGGTATTGACGTATCTCGGGTTTCAAACCTCTTAGAAACATTCGCGTCATTCTCTCCTCATTATCAACTAAGTGGGATGCAAACCGGGACAGCTCGGCCAACTTGACTTCGTACTGCGACACGGTCATATTGTTTTGCTCCAGTTTAATGAACTCCACCTCTTTCATGTGACGAATACTTTTGGGAAAGTACTTGTCGTTGAACAATTCTTGAAACTTCTCCCAAGTCATCTTCAGTGAGGCAGGTTGAGTGCGCTTTACAGATTCCCACCAGTAATCTGCCTTTGCTCGCAACATAAAGGTGGCAAAGGAAACCTTTTACTCCTCGGAGCATCCTAAGACATCAAATATCTTGCAGATCTGCTTTATCCACGTCTCCGCCTTAAGTGGTTTTGGCTCTCCAAAAAACTCCGGTGGTCCTAACTCCTTGAACTGTTTGGCGGTGATAGTCCGAGAGTTGTCAGTGTTTCCACCTGCATTTTGGACAGGAGCCACTCTCGCCTGATGTTACATGAATTGTATAAAGCCTCTGAACATTCCATCATTCATCATGTGGTCAGTGTTTTCGTTTGCATGAGGATTGTCGCCTTCCTGGTGCACATTATCCTGATTATTGATCTATGGAGACTCAACGGTCTCCTGTGCTCCATTGCTATTCTCAACATTCTCAATGTCATTTTCAAATACTTCCACAAAACAAGGGTTAATTGACATGTCACATATTATCCCTATACTCTGACCAATCAATTAAATACCAATTAAACTTAGGTAGGTCATACTAGCAAAGGAATTCCCCGTCTCTCCCCTCCTAGTTCTTGTCCCACATCTCAGCCAGGGATCATATCCCTAAGCTTTGATACCAACTGTGACA
This sequence comes from Panax quinquefolius, assembly GCA_020205615.1. Taxonomy (NCBI): domain Eukaryota; kingdom Viridiplantae; phylum Streptophyta; class Magnoliopsida; order Apiales; family Araliaceae; genus Panax; species Panax quinquefolius. Next base: position 42,760,977 of record CM035159.1, read on the forward strand.
CCCCCAAAATAGGTATACATCACCCATCTCGAGTCGCCAAATACATGGTACAAAATTCAAATACAACTGTCATATATAATACGACAAAACATAAATTGAGATTTTTAATACGAATATTGTCATCTAGACAATATCCACACTCAATGGAGTCCTCATTATATTTATTATCACACTATTTTATAGAATAGTGAGGACTACTATGATAGCATCTCGGACCATTACTCTGTTCCCCGACTAGTCCCTGCTACGTTCTCATTTCCTTGAAAAGAAGAGTATTCCAACTGGTATAGCAGGGATATTCTTGAAGAAAACTTTCACTGTATTCTACGCTCAAAGCTTTCTAAAACTCTAAAGAAATACGCTCAAGATTATAGAAGAAGAATTCTCTGATTCTGATGTGATTTTCAATTCTAAATAAGCATCCTATTTATAAGAGAATGGAAATGATACTATTTGAAATTCTCACGGACTGCACAGGAAAATTTTTGAACGAAGTTCACGGGTTTATCAACTTTTGGTACAAGCCAATTAGAAAAAAGATTATCACATGACAGTAAATGATATTGACCAGTGAGAGATTAGCCTCATTCATATGTTATCAACAGTGATATCATATGAAATTATTTAGCCAATAAGGTGAAGGCTTTGAAAGAAAATACTACCACCTGCCAAAATCACTCACTAGGACCACCACCACCCAAATGTTAAACACACATATATATATATATATATATATATATATATATATATATTATATACACCAATATCACCATTAATTCCACCACCACAAATTATACACTACCCACCACTCACATTCATCTGCACACACATTATAATCCCTCAACCACACACCACTAATATAAATATAATATATAATCACAAGCCTGCAGTATATATATAAGAAAAATTGTGATAACTTTGTCCCGTCGATTTTGAAAAATGAGAAAGTGGGGGTCCAAATAATATGCCCAAATTTATAACAAATACTTCATAAAAAAAATTCCTTCAATATTGCAAATAATAATATTAATAACTTCGTCATCTCAATTATTTATTTAATAATATATAAAATATCGATAATAATTGAATCAAATAATGTGAGATACTATGCAACAATTACAGTAGCAATAATTGAACAAAACTAAGTGACTTTTCACGTAAGCATCAATAATCAATATCGTGTGCTACTATGTAACCACACGTATTCACATACTTTTGACAAAGGTGTTTCAACAGTTAACGGTAAAACTTCCGCTGTTATTTTCATAAAAATAATTTTGTCGTTTTCTCAATCCGACAATAATTCCGTAGTGGGGTCCACCAATGATTGTTCCGTTGTACGAATATTTCCTGTTAAAATGAATATTCCCCGACCAATCAAATATTATATAACAACTTGTGTACTTTGCAAAATTTATAAATATTAACCACAACTATAACAATATCAAATTTACTCCATAATATTTAAAAATGATATTTTTAGAAAATTCATCTTTATTCATAAAAGTTGGGGTCTTACACCATACATGTGAAAAAATTAGTTACAGTATAGTACCTTCATCTATACCTCTGTTTTTAATTTACTAATGCAAGTATTATCAATCTTGCACCACCTCCCCTAATAGTACATGCATGTGAATCAATAGTACATACATGTGAACAAATAGTTATAAACATATGAATTAATAGCAATTAATTGCTCATTTATTCGATTAATTACCCGATTGGTCAATATAACCTCTAGAAATCAATTATTATTGAAATAAATATCGATTCCCACAAACACTAATAATCTCAACACAATAGAACTATCAATTTCATCTTTAATCAACACGAACTTATTCATCATTAATATTATAACTCACAATATTTAACAACGGATCATTCCCGGAAAGAGGGGCTTTCCGATATGATTTCTCTTTATTGGCGCGCAATTAGGTGACCAAACCTCTCCCGACGAAACTTTCTAGACATAAATCAATATTGCAAATAATAATATGAATAACTTCGTCCTCTCAATTATTAATTTAATATTAATAAATATTATGCAGATGATACTGTGACAATAATTGAATCAATAATATGAGAGATATTATGCAGCAATTACTATGGCAATAATTGAATAAAACTGGTGACTTCTCATGTAAGCATCAATAATCGAAGATACTGTACAATACCGTGTGCTACTATGCAACCACACGTATTACTATACTTTTATCACCGGGTAGTTCAATAGTTTAACGAGTATTATACTTTTCATAATGTTAATTTTATAAAAAGATATTTTTGTCATTTTCTCATTTCGACAGTAATTCCACTGTGGGGTCCACCAACAATTGCGCCGTTGTACGAATATTCTTTGATAAAACAAATATTCCCCGACCAATTGAATATTTTATAACAACTTGCATACTTTGCAAAATTTGTAAATACTATCCACAACTATAACATTATATCAAATCCACTCCTTAATACTCAAAAAAAAATATTTCAAGAAAATTAATCTTTATTCATAAAATTTGGGGTCTTACAACCTCCCCCTCTTATGAAATTTCATCCCCGAAATTGACGTACGTACCTGGTATGTCTAAGAGGTGAGGATACGTCGTCAAATTCTAACTCTTGGGGTATAACCTTTTAGTGTAGAATTTGATCCTTCTTATCCAAGATTTTAACAGGTATCTCCACATATGTTAAATATTTTGCTATCTAGTCTAGTTATAATTCAATAATGTGGTTCGGGTCATCCACATTTTTACGTAACATTGATGCATGAAAAACGTTATGAACAGGCGACATACTTAGCGGTAAGGCGAGTCTATAAGCCACAGTTCCTACTCAATCGAGGATTTCAAATAGACTACTAAAATCAGGGTTGAGATTTCCTCTCTTCGTCGATTCTTGCTTGTAAAATAACGCATTCTTTCTCCTTCTTCTTCATATTCATCAGCTCTTGGTGTGTAGCTTGAGTGACTTTAACTTTATCGATTAAAGTCAATTTTAATCATATATTCGCTATCTTCACGTAGGTTCCTAGAGTCTTTAACTCTATCTTCATCATTTGTAAGTTATACAAAATGGGTCTTCGTGTTAACGACGTCACACTCGTAACCGCATGTGATTTTCTACTCAACGCGTCAGCTACCATGTTCATTTTTTCCATTATGGTATTGAATTGTATTATCGTAATCTTTCAACAGCTCGAGCCAACTTCTTTGGCACATGATACGTTCGTTTTAGTTGAACAAATATTTGAGGTTATAGAAATGGGTTTGTACTGGGGTCAATACAAAATTCAATTTCACGCTCTAGGGGTAGGCCAAGAAGTCATCGGCGAATACATCAAGAAATTTATTAACGATAGAAATATTATACAAAATTGTGACTCTCATTAAAGACTTGGATATCACGTCACATTGATACCTATCAACTTGCCACCGTTATTCACGGCTTCCCCTACGAAAAGTCTGGCTTCGGTGCATTCCAAGACTTGGAAGTCACCAGCGAAAGGCTCGGGGCTCTTTACTTATGGCTTAGTATGACAATGATTGACTTTAGTTGTTTGGTTACTTAAATTTGCATAACAGGTTGGTTAGGAAGGCTAATAACCTTACGAAAATAATCAATTTTAGAATGATGAGTAGTTAACCAGTCGATTCCTAAAATCACATCAAAGGCAAGTATTTTCAAAGAAATAAGATCGACAGGTAACGTGAGGGTACCGATTTTAATCAAATAAGATTTATAAAATGTGGATGTAACGAAGGTTTCTCCTAACGGAGTTTCAACTAATAAGTCAAAGTCTAATTTATCCGGAGTTAAATTTAAAGGTTGAGCTCAAGTAGGAGAAATAAAAGAATGGGTAGAACCGGTATCAAATAAGGTATAGACTTCACAAAAGTTTATGATTAACTAACCCGTTATAAATTCGTTCGGGTTACTCCATAAACGCTCTCACTTAAACTACCAGATTTGATTTTTCTGGGACATCCTTTGGCGTCGCCATCCCAACTGGACTTGACTTCACCATACGATAAAATTGAGCTAGGTGACCTTTTCTTTTGCAATTGAAACACGCTTTGGGTTGCTGCGTACAGTTTAGACAGATGTGTCCCTCATGTCCGCATTTGAAACATACGAGCAAAGGTCATTGTAATTCCTTGAAAGCAGGTCTTGGTCTTTGGCAATGTGATGTCTTTCCGTCATTGTTGAATTTTTTCTTCTTAAAGTTGTTCTCACTTAGTTCACCTTCCCTATTATCTTGGCCATGATTACCACCGAAGTGGTTACCATTTCTTTCCTGGTAATTTCCTCCACGATGGTTATCATTGTTCCGATGGTCGTTGCCATCGGTATGATTATTATCGTGTTGTTGGTCGTTACCTTTTGGTTGGGCTGACTCATTATTACGCTCCAATAATTGAGCCCTATTCACAACATCAAAATATAAACAAAGTTTGTGAGAAATAAGGTATTGACGTATTTTGGGTTTCAAACCTCTTTGAAACATTTGCGTAATTCGCTCCTCATTATCAACAAAATGGGATACAAACCGAGATAACTCAGTAAACTTAGCCTCGTACTGCGACATGGTCATATTGTTTTGCTCCAACTTGATGAATTTAACCTATTTCATGTGACGAATACTTTCAGGAAAGTACTTATCGTTGAACAATTCTTGGAACTTCTCCGAAGACATCTTGAGTGGGGTAGGCTACGCTTTATTGATTCCCACCAGTAATCTGCTTCTCCTCTTAACATGAAGGTGTCAAAGGGAACCTTTTGCTCCTCGGAGCATCCCAAGACATCAAATATCTTAGTGATATGGTCCCAGCTCTTTGAACTGCTTAACGGTGACCAATCGAGAGTTGCCAGTGTTTCCACCTTTATTTTGAATAGGACTTTCTCTTGTTTGGTTTTGCATAAATTCTAGAAAATTCCTAAACATACCATCGTTCATTATTTGGTCAGTGTTGTTGTTTACACGAGGATTATTGCCTTCATGATACACATTATCCTAGTTATTGATCGTCGATGACTCAACGGTCTCATGTACTTCATTTCTTATCTCAACATTTTCAGATGCCATTCTCAAACACTCTCACAAAACAAGGGTTAATTTACATGCCACATATTATCCTTATACTCTAACCGACCAATTAGATAACAAATAAACTTAGGTAGGTCATAATAGCGAATGAATAACCCGTCTCTCCCCTCCTAGTCTTAGTCTCACATCTCAGCCAGGAATCATATCCCTAAGCTCTGATACCAACTGTGATTCCCCTAAAATAGGTATACATCACCCATCTTGAGTCGCCAAATACATGGTACAGAAATTAAATACAAACTTCTTTAATAAAACTGTTGTGTAAAAATACTACAAAACATAGCTGAGTTTTTACATGAATATTATCTCATAGACAATATCCAAACTCAAATTCAATCCTCATTATATTTATTATCACACTAAGTAGTGAGGACTACTAAAATAACAATCTCGGACCATCAGTCCATTCCCCAACTAGTCCCTGCTACGTTCTCATTTCCTGAAGAAAACAATAAAAGCAAAAGGGTGATCTCAACTAGCCCGAATAAGAAATATTATGACTAAGATAATATAGAATAAATTATCATTAGCCTTCATCGATTGTTAAACCGATAAAATACTATAAACATCAAGTTTAAGCTGCACTGAATAAGCTATCCATTAGAAAGAGTCAGTAGAGCATAATAATCTACTATCTTCTATGATTTAAAAGTTTTTATCCACTTTATCATTGAGACTCATCTTAATAAATAAACCACATCATCGAATCATCCACCACTACGGGCGAGGATATTCATGTAATCATCAATGGTCATGATTATACCTAATAATTTTGGTCATAATCATACCAACAACTATCCATCAATGCACTACTGGGCAATGAGGACTTTTACCACATCATTTGTAACATTACGGGTCATGATTATACTTAAGAATGATCTATGGTCATAATCATACCAATCAACAAATCCATTTATGCATCGTAAGCGAAAGATAACTTTCATCACAATATATAGCGTGAAGATGATGACAATAATATAAGCATTAATCAAAGCGAAATCAAGGATAAATATTAAACACTTTAAATTTATCCGAGTTTAAAAATATCCAAATTGTCAACATAATACTACTTTGTGGAGTAAAATTCAAGAATAATATTCATGTATCAAAAATAATTTGGATGAGAAAAGAAATATATTTTTTGGGTGAATAGTACCCTGTGAATAGTATTTCAGGAATAATGCCTCGTGAATAGTACCCCGACATGAAAAGTGCCCCAAATTCCTGAGTGAATATTATTTGAGTGAATAGTAACCCATAAATAGTAACTCGTGAATAGTATTTTGGCATGAAAAGATCAATAATTATCAAGAATGCTCAGAATAATATTTTCATGTAAAGATACTGGATGAAGCGCGAATATCAAGGATATTCTACTAATTTCATGAAATATAGAAGCAATACTTCAACAAAATGAGTGTAGAACTAGGGATACGAAACGAAATAATATTACTTACATACAAGAAAGTTTGGAAGAAAATATTATTTCCTACGAATAGTGAACAAAAATAATATCCCTTCATTTATACCTTTATTTTTAATTTAGTTATACAAGTATTATCAATCTTGCACCACCTCCCCTAGTAGTACATGCATGTGAATCAATAGTACATACATGTGAACAAATAGTTATAAGCATGTGAATTAGTAGCAATTAATTTCTCATTTATCTGATTAATTACCCGATTGGTCAATAAAACCTCCAAAAATCAATTATTATCAAAATAAATGTAGATTCCCACAAACACTAATAATCCCAACACAATGGAACTATCAATTTTATCTTTAATCAAGACGAAATTATTCAACTTTAATATTATAACTCAAAATATTTAACAACCAGATCATTCCCAAGAAAGAGGGGGCTTTCCGATAAGGATTTCTCCCTATTGGCGCGCGATTAGGTGACCAAACCTCTCCTCGACAGAACTTTCTAGACATCGTTAATATTGCAAATAATAATATGAATAACTTTGTTGTCTCAATTATTGATTTAATAATAATAAATATTATGCAGATTATATTGTGACAATAATTGAATCAATAATATAAGAGATATTATACAACAATTATCATGGCAATAATTGAATAAAATTGAGTGACTTCTCACGTAAGCATCAATAATAAAAAATATTGTACAATACCGCGTGCTACTATGCAACCACGTATATTACTGTACTTTTACCACCGGGTAGTTCAATAGTTTAACGGTAAAACTTTTGCCGTTAATTTTATAAAAAGATATTTCTGTCGTTTTCTCATTCCGATAGTAATTCTGTTGTGGGGTCCACCAATGATTGTGTCATTGTACGAATATTCTCTGATAAAATGAATATTCCCCGACCAATCGAATATTTTATAACAACTTGCATACTTTGCAAAATTTATAAATACTACCCACAACTATAACATTATATCAAATCCACACCTTAAAACTCAAAAAAAAAAATATTTAGAGAAAATTAATCTTTATTCATAAAATTTGGGGTCTTACAGATTTGCTTTATGATATAGGTTCCAGACTTCACACAGCCTAGAGGGAACTGGTTCAGCATTCACTCCACATATTAGGCTCTACATCCTGACTAACGAGCGACTGTGCATGGATGGGGTTTTGGGGCGTTCTTTTCCATCCTCCCCCATCGTTGTCCCTAGGGTTACCTCAGGGCATTGTCTGAGCGCTGGTTTCCCCAGACTCAGTCTATCCATTGTTAGACTGTGAGGTGATGATGACGTCGATGGATTGGCGATTTATAATCGGTATGGAGTTTGGAGGACTATTACCCTCGATGAATATTACCCCGATCGTTGTTCGATCCTTGCTAGGAGTTCCAAATTGGGCGCTCGAGGAAGAGACGGTTTGCCAGTCCTTTGAGCATAGATGATACGAGTGGGCTGTTGAGTGAGCCCATACGCGATGATGTGAGAGTCAGGGGCTGCTTCATAGCTGATAAATCTTCCACGGTATCATTTATTTTTGTGAGTGCCACACGAGATGTGGACCTTATTGGAGAGTATAATTGGGGCTCCTACACCTTCGCCTATTTCCTCAGGGGTATGCGTATGCATTCGCAGGGCTTGACGGAGGCTTGGCTAGGATTTTACCCATTTCTATTGGTGAGTATTTCTCTTGTGATTTCCTATGTACAAGTTAAGAGTGTTGACTGATAGCAAATGTTTGCCTTTATGTTTGCAGTTTTGGGCCTACGAGAGGCTCCCATGTTTACGTCCTATGAGTGTGCTAGGTTTGGAGACCTATCCACGAGGACGGCGATGGCATCACTCCTTTTTAACGAAGGTTCTTGTAGATGAGGGTTTCATCCATTGTCGACTACAGTTGGAGTAGTTGACAACTGATGCTATCATATGGATTCCTTATTCTGGGGAACATTTGCCCATTGAGTTTGAGGATGGATACCCGACTGGTGTGGAGTACGTGATTTCCACCCATAGGACTCCTCTCTTCACTAATGGAGGATGGGAGCTCTATTTAGGTGAACGTGCTATTAGGAGCACCATAGTGGAGATTCGTATACCGATCTTGCCTCCTTCTAGGCATTATTGGCCCATCATTGATATCACAATGATGGGTGTTTATGGTTTTATACTGTCGAGGGTCCTTATACTCAAGAGATGTTCCAGATTGGTGGTCCCCTCGTACCATCGGAGCCCAAACCCGCACCACTTAGTTAATCAGGGATATGGTTCCTGGATCCGTGACGATTACGAATTGGATGGCCTGTGTCAGAGATCTGACTCATTTGATATAGATTGAGAGTTTAACCCAGCAGTTGGATCGGGCACATTTCTTTATCCGGCACTTGGGGAGAGATCCTTTAGAGGCAGATACTTTTGATCCTTCCTGCTCAGGCGCAGGCCCATTAGGTGACCCATATGGTTTTGCCGGTGCAAATCCTTGATTGTATAGGCCTGACATCCCCGTTGATGGAGATCCAATGACTCAGGAGGAGTTACATCAAGTGGACATGATTGATGATGCATATATTGACACCATTGTCTTCTTCTGATGTGTATTCTCGTTATATCATTTGATAGGTCTCTGTTAGATACTGGGTGGTTGTGCCACATTCTCACTATATCTTTTGATATGCCTCTGTTAGTTGCTGGGCGTCTGTGCCCCATTTCCCTGTATTTTTAGCTGTATAGAGATGTATTAGATGATGATGTACTTAGGAATGTATGTGCTATTATTGCCTATATCATATTGCCATCTATTGTTTATCATGCATGTATTATGTTATGCATATGTATGTATGTCCAGAGATATTAAGCATTGACCTCTAGATGGTCTTATGATACTACCCACGCATATGTCTTCCTCGATAGTTAGCCGAATTGATCCTACCCCACCAGTGTTGGTGGCGTCCCGTTTAAGATCGTGGTATGATAGTATGTCACCTCCAGACAGGGTGACCGTAGATCAGTTATTTCAGCATTCTATGATCCACCTGATGTTTTAGGTTCCTGCAGGCTTTGTAGAGGGTATGTTGGAGCACTAGATACCGGAGAGGCAGGTATTTCGGTTTGGTATCCATGAGTTTACTCTTACCTTGGAGGAGTATTCACGGTTGATGGCGCTGCCATTGGACAGACCTTGTGCGCGGATGGCTATCGGCGACATGAGCCGGCAGTTTATGACCCTTACCGAGCTGAGGCGTAAAGTCGTAAAAGATGAGATCACATCCGGCCACGTGGTATCCCGAGCTAATGTTACAAATAATGTGGTAAAAGTCCTCATTGGCCCGTAGTGCATTGATGGACAATTGTTGGCATAATCATGACCATTGATGAATAAACGAATATCCTTGGTCGTAGTGCATGGATAATTTGTGGTTGTGATACTAATGAATATCCTTGGCCGTAATGCAGGGATGATGTGGTTTATTTATTAAGCTGAGTCTCAACGATAAAAGTGGTGAAAAACCTTTTTAAATCATAAAAGATAGTAGATTTTATTCTCTACTTGACTCTTTTAATGGATTGTTTGTTCCGCTGCAGTTAAACTTGATGTCTATTGTATTTTATTAGTTTAATATTGTTAAAGACTAATGATAATTTATTCTGCATTATCTTAGTCATAATATTTCTTACTAGGTTAGTTGAGCTCACCCTTTTACTTTCATTGTTCTCTTCAAGAAATGAGAACGCAGTAGGGACTAGACGGGGAACGGAGTGACTGTTCAGACGATATCATTAGTAGTCCTCACTATTCTATGAAATAGTGTGTTAATAAATGTATTGAGGACTTATTTTGAGTTTTAATACTGTCTAGAAGATAATATTTGTATTAAAACTCATAACTCATATTGTATATTTAAGATTGTGTTTGTATTCTATACCATGTATTTGGCGACTCAGAATAGGTGATGTATACCTATTTTGGGGGCTTCACAATAAAGAAATCATCTAAGCATGCCTTAATACTTCAGACCAAAAACAGATCATCTTAGCGGTCAAGACGACGACAAGTGCGCTTTGGTCTAAGCTTAGGGATGGCAAATGTACAATTGTCCCCTAGCCAGACCAGGTTTGAGCCTTGCACTTCCTGACTTCAGTCCAACCCTAACACACTAATTCCACTTATATTTTAACATACATACATGCTAGATTTTCACATATAACACATGAACAAACTTGAGTTCAATACCACAAGTTTAACTTACAATTTATATGTCATTAAAACATAACAAGGTCATGTAATCCTCATGCTTTACAATTTTGGCAATACAATACTTAGTAGTCATGCTTGTATATAGACAACACATATATACTTTACTCACATAGTTCATATCCTAGAAATTTCCTTTTCTTTATGCCTATGCGTGCATAAGTGAAAACCATACATTAACCAAATTATGTTCATGTCAATATGTCTATATGCATAATGAATTCTAATACACATGCTTGAATGGTCATAACATACTTTACTCAGTACTTGATGATATTAGCTTCCTCATTCTAACATCCTTTGAATTTAACACTAAGCCAATTTAGCATATATAAGGCATCTTAACATGTAACTCTCATGCATTTAAAACATATATTAAAGCCACATGCTTGCTCAAATGGTCAGATCTTATAAGATAAAGGTCTTGGTCAAGTCCTCTTTGAAAAGCCTTAAGTTTCTTATCTTTGAAATAGTCTTAACTTTCAATCATGTGTGCTAGTGTGTTTAATCGCTTTAGTCTTGCATTTCATGTCAATATAAACCATATTATCATGTTCATAAAGTCAAAATGCTCACATGATGTGTTCGTGACAAAGTTCACCTTTGAAATCACAAACCTCATTTCAAGACCACAAGTATTGTGCCCATTATTGCTACATACATGTGCTTACGTGTGCATGCTAAAATAGTTTACAAGCTCGCTCTACAATTTACTAACTACTTAGCACAAACAGAAACAAAATGAAAAAACATCGAGTAGTGCGGGGATCATGGCATGTTGTGTTGTACCTAATAAGCAATTAGATTAGCGATTCTCGCCATACAAAACAAAAGCGAGTTTGGGTTATACAGTAGTGCTGGCTTTGCACCCTAGTATAAATATGGCAAAAGCGCAGTGCACGCATCGAGATCGAGCAAGAAGCGCAGACTACATTATGCAGTTTAGCAACCCACCATACCAATTCCTTATAACAATTGCTTCTAACATAACCCAACACACTTATAAGTATGTATAACACTAAGAGACATACCTCCAATCAACTAGCAACCAATACATGCTTAATTCAAAGAATCAATCCATGAAACAATTTACCAAAAATTATGAATGGGAATGGAAGTTATACCTTTGTGACTCAACTCAGCTGCTCTATACTCACTCTATATAAACTAATTCTCAGCAAATTGCAACAAGGAAGATGAAGGTATTATTTATAGGAGATTGATTATCTAGATAATGTCATTACCTCACAAATTAAACCATTGGCTTTTAAGAATGCACAAGGGTTAAGAGAGAGTTGGTGATAGTTGGTGATTCCACTCATGAATCCCACTCCCATCCACTAATTGCTCCGTGTTTGATGAATTTGAGATGAAGCTAGGCTAGGCTAGGCTTGTTTGCTTGTTCACGTATAAGAAAGAAATGGGACTCTTATTATGGGACAAGAGAAATCCTCAGCATTTTGCAAACAATGAAATGCAACATTTGGCTTATACTAAATATGCACATAATACAAACTTTGGTTATAAAACATGTCTAAACAATTTATTTCATATAACATAGGGTATAATAATTTAAAAGTGCATACAATGTATTTCCCAATTATAAGGTATCTGGTAGTGCACATACATATAACAATATTATTATGCCACTCACATGAATGCAAATAATTCATTACTATATAGTCTATATATATATATATATATAATGTATCACCTTGTACTATATAAAATATATAGTTAACTACCATATAATAAAGGTTTACTATATTGCACAATTAATCAAATAAACATATAATCATTTTATAAACTATTAATCTATTACACATTAATTATTATTTATTCATAATAATTAATAATTAACACATTATCAATTAATTACCCAAAAATGCAATTAATCAATATATTCAACTCTTGCTACTATATTCAAATAACTTGAATATTTAATTAATAATAATCTTATCAATTCTTTGATATTAAAATCTTAGGGTTAGTCCACTAATTTAAATCAACTATTAGTGACTCCCTTTAATCATTTCGTAAATTCACATAACCACTTAAGGTTTAAATAAACTCACAAAACTAACTCATTACAATTAAATCACATATTTAATTAATAAGGAGTTTAAAATTTGTGGACGTTACATCCCTCCCCCCTTATAAAAATTCCGTCCTCGGAATTGTAAAAATAAGGTTACTCAAATAGAAATGGATAATTCACTCTCATTTTCTCTTCAAACTCCCATGTAGCTTCTTCTACGACATGATTCCTCCAGAGAATCTTAATGGAATGAATAATCTTATTCCTTAACTTCTGTTCTTTCCTATCTAGTATCTAGACAGGAACTTCCTCGTACGATAAGTCTTTCTCGACTTGAATTGGTTCATAGGAGATAACGTGCTTGTAGTCCGGTTTATATGGTCGTAATACTGACACATGAAATACGTTGTGAATGTGCTCAAGTTCAGGAGGTAATGCTACCTCGTACGCCACTTCACCGACTCGCCTCAAAATATCAAATGGTCCTATGAACCTAGGGCTCAACTTACCCTTTTTCCCAAAACGAATCTTCCCTTTCCAGGGACATACTTTTAGAAAAACAAAGCTTCCTACTTCAAAATCTCTCTTCTTACGATGTAAGTCTGCATACTTCTTCTGGCGATCTTGAGCTGCCACTAGTCGAGCTCTTATCACCCTGATGATTTCTACCGTCTGTTGCACCAATTCTGGTCCCAACAGTCGACGTTCTCCAACTTCATCCCAGCATAAAGGCGTTCTACATTTCCTCCCATACAGTACTTCGTATGGTGGCATTCCAATACTGGCGTGATAACTATTGTTATACACAAACTCTACTAATGGAAGGTGATCCTCCTAGCTACCCTTGAAGTCCATCACACAAGCTCGGAGCATGTCTTCAAGTGTCTGAATCGTCCTCTCACTTTGCCCATCGGTCTGTGGATGATACGCGATACTCATTCGTAGTTGTGTCCCCATTCTTTCTTGAAGACTATTCTAGAAGTTTGACGTGAATCGCGGATCTCTATTTGATACAATAGATACCGGCACCCCCATGCCTCCAGATAATTTCCTTAACATATAATTTGGCTAACTTGTCCAAATTATACTTAATTTAATCGGCAAAAAGTGAGATGACTTAGTAAGACGATCTACTATAACCCATATGGCGTCATGCCCTTTCTGCGTTGTCGGAAGTCCCAGCACAAAGTCCATTGTGATGTGCTCCCATTTCCATTCTAGAATCTCTAATGGTTGTAATTACCCGTTTGGTCGTTGGTGCTCTGCCTTGACTCTTTGACAAGTTAGGCATCTACTTATGCATTTCGCAACCTCTCTCTTCATGTTTGGCCACTAGAAATGGTGACGCAAATCTTGGTACATCTTTGTGCTTCCTGGGGTATCGAGTATCTCATACTGTGCGCTTCTTGCAAAATCTCTTCCCTCAGTTCTGGTACTAACGGTACCCAAATTTGCCCTTCAAATCTTAGCACTCCAGTTCTATCAATCTTAAATTTCAACTCATTGCCTTCAGTCAATCGCTTCTTGATGTTATTGCAATCTTCATCCTTTTCTTTTGCTTCTTTAACCTTATCCAATAGAGTAGGACTCACTGTCATTGTAAATAATTATTCATTGGTCTCCATCGGATACTTAATCTCCAAGTCTAATCGTTCAAAATCTTTCACCAATTCTTCTTGAATAGTTAACTTCAATAACTTTTCTCTGCCTTTTCTGCTCAAGGCATCTGCCACTATATTTGCTTTTCCTGGATGGTTTAGAATCTCACAATCATAATCTTTGATCAATTATAGCCATCGGCGTTGCCTCATGTTTAATTCCTTCTACGTGAAGATATACTTCAGACTCTTGTGGTCCGTATATATCTCACACTTCTCACCATACAAATAATGCCTCCAAATCTTCAAGGAAAAAACTACTACTACTAACTCCAGGTTATGAGTCGGATATCCCTTCTCATAATCTTTTAGCTGACGTGAAGCATATGCAATGACCCTTCCATGTTGCATCAGTACACAACCAAGTCCCTTGTGTGACACATCACTATACACTACAAACCCTCCCGTGTTGTCTGGTAAAGTCAACACGGGTGCTTGACTAAGCCTCTTCTTCAATTCTAGGAAACTTTCTCCACACTTCTCCGTCCAAACGAACTTAACTGTTTTTCTGGTAAGATTGGTCAACGGTGATGCTAATTTCAAAAAATCTCGAATAAATATTCGATAGTATCCCGCCAATCCTAAGAAACTCCTAATTTCTATCGACGTCTTTGGCTGCTCCCAATTGATAACCGCTTCTACCTTCGCTGGATCCATCAAAACACCATTCTTGTTGATAACGTGTCCTAAAAACTGCACTCTTTGCAACCAAAACTCATATTTGGAGAATTTTACATACAACTTCTCCCTTCTTAATGTCTCCAACACTATCCAAAGATGCTCGGCGTGTTCTTCCTCCGTTTCTGAATACACTAGAATGTCAACGATGAATACGACAACAAACTTATCCAAATACTGGTTGAACACTCTATTCATTAAATGCATAAATGCTGTTGGCGCATTTGTCAAACCAAATGACATTACCAGAAACTCAAAGTGTCCATATCGAGTTCTGAATGTCATCTTTGAAATATCCTCTGGCCTCACTTTCAGTTGGTGATAACCGGTCCTCAAGTCAATCTTTGAAAAGTTCTTTCCCCCTTCAACTGATTAAACAAATCGTTTATCCTGGGCTATGGGTACTTGTTCTTAATAGCGACCTTGTTCAACTCTCGGTAGTCGATACAAAGTCTTAGCGACCCATCTTTCTTTTAAACGAATAAGACTGGTGCTCCCCACGGTGATACGCTCGGTCGGATGTATCCCTTATCTAACAACTCTTGTAATTGAGTCATCAGTTCTTTCATCTCTACTGGTGCCATACGATACGGCGCTTTGTAAATCGGTGCTGTCCCTGGTGCCAAATAAATGACAAACTCGATCTCTCTATCCGTTGGCAATCCCAGAATCTCGTCTGGGAAGACATCAACGAAATCCCTTACAATAGGTATCTGACTCAGTTCACCCTCGACTCGTCGAGTATCAACCACGTGAGCCAAATAACCTAAACAACCCTTCCTAAGCAATCTCTGCGCTTGAACCATCGTCAGACAATGAGATTGTCTCAGCGATTTACTACTATAAAATACCACCTTTGACTTATTCGGAGTCTTAAGGTGTACACACTTCTTCTTACAATCTATAACTGTTCTATGAACCGATAACCAATCCATTCCAAGGATTACATCGAACTCCCCCAAACGAATCGGTATCAAATCCACCTTGAGCTTAAATCCTCGCAATTCGGTATAACAATTCATACGAATGTATTCTACGAGAATAATTTCCTTGTTCGCTACTTCTACGTTCATAGGGTGTTCTAATCTCTCACGAGGTAAGTCTAACCGTTTAGCAAATTCTTCAAAAACAAAAGAGCAGGTAGCACCTGAATCAAATAACACATATGCATTTATATTATTGATCGGAATGATACCTGACACCACGTCCGTAGACTCTACCGCATCCTGTACGGTCATGTTGAGCGTTCGTGCCGTTGGTCTGTTGGCTTAACTGGCTGGCCCTCTAATGTTCAGTCCATTGTTGTTGTTGTTGCGGTTGCCGCTAGCTGCATCACCCTTTTTCT
This sequence comes from Panax quinquefolius, assembly GCA_020205615.1. Taxonomy (NCBI): domain Eukaryota; kingdom Viridiplantae; phylum Streptophyta; class Magnoliopsida; order Apiales; family Araliaceae; genus Panax; species Panax quinquefolius. Next base: position 42,777,495 of record CM035159.1, read on the forward strand.
TCGAGCAGTCCTTAATTTGATGGTCCGTGGCTCCACATGAGAAACAACCTCCCTTCTGCTTATTCGGACACTGAGGAGCCATGTGCCCCGGTTGTCCACAACGATAACAAACATTCTTTCCCTTCATGCACTCTCCCGAGTGGTTCCTCCCACAGTTGTTGCACTTCATACTTTTCTTGGCCTCCCCTGCGGACTTATTGCCTCTAGAGGATTGGCTATCTGTCCATTTATGCTTATTGGGGTTGCTGCCTCCGCTGCTTCCCCCATTCAGTCTTTCCTAACCGGTCTTCTTTTCTTGCTTGAATCGAGCGATGGCTTCATTCCCTCCTTCGGCAATGATAGTCCTTTCCAAAAGATCAGAGTAAGTCTTGATCTTCAACATAGCCACTGCCTTCTGCACCCATGTATTCAGTCCTAACTCAAACCTCCTTATTTTTCTAGCCTCCATGTAAACCTAATGCGGAGCGAATCGGGCTAACTCGTTAAATCTTTCCGCGTACTCTACGACAGACATACCACCTTGCTTCAGTTCCAGAAACTTAACTTCCATATCCTGTTGCGTATTCTTAGAGAAGTAATTCTCAAGGAATAACTCCTTAAATCTATCCCAAGGAATAACTCCCTCTTTTGCTCGCCCTTTATTGGCTTTCCAATAATAGTTAGCTTCGCCCTTCATCATGAATGTGGCAAAACTCGTCTTCTATGCTTCGGCCACTCGTGCGACCTCAAACACCTTTTCCATCTCTTCTATCCATGTCTGGGCTTCAATTGGGTCAAAGGTTCCCCGGAATTTCGGTGGTCCTACCAATTTAAAGTCCTTAAAGCTAGCCAAGTGTTGTTCTAACTGCCCTGCTGCTGGTGAGGGTCTTTTTTGCATTGCCTCAGTTAACAGGTTAACGAAGTTTTGCATTGGATCGACATTTGCCCCTCCACCATTGTTAATGGATCCTTCCTCCCTCTGATTCCGCTGAATTCTCCTAGGCAGCATGATCTGAGGAAAGGAGGAAAATTATTAGGCTTTATGTGATATGCTATTCATGTTAGCATTAAGAAGTTTAAGACGTCTATTAATCATTCTTGATTTAAATAAACAACTTCAGTATCACAATAAAACTCGATGGATTTCCCCAAACCATCACTTACATACTCTACTTGAGTTTTCTACTAAGGTTATAACCTAGGTTTCACATTCCAAACATTTATAACCTACTGCTTTGATACCAACCAGTGACGCCCCCAAATCCGGGTCCTTTGACCCCGGTTCGGTCATCACGATAAAATACAAACATCCACCTCTAAACAACATACGATAACTAAAATGCGGAATATAATAAACATATGTCGTTCATTCAAAAGGTGTTTCTAGTCTCAAGATACGATAACCTTAATATCATCTTACAATCATACCCTAAAATAAGTATTAGGGTTCACATTACATAATCATAATTTAAACTAAGCATAAGATAAATTATGCTTCTCGCAATTATCCTACATCTTCCCTTTACCCTTGTCCTTTCCTGAGGTCTCGGGCTTAGCTGTAATATAATTCATGATATAGCAAGGATGAGCAACAAGTTTGCTCAACATGTTTAAATACAACAATAAGGATATATCATGATGAATGGAAAAATATCTGACAATGGATTCGAAACATGAATATATGAAGGATTCAACAATTTGAATATCATAATCAAAGATAATGATTGCTTTTAAAATGAGTGCTAGTCAAATAGACTTTGAACTATAACACTCCAATGGAATCAATAGCTAATTGACCCTTTGGTTACTGGCTACAGAATAAGTACTTGAGGGGATCAGCCTCACGTACTCTATGTATATGCATAACATTTAAATCTGCTCTGTTGTATCTTATATTAGATACCTGGGGTACTCCCCTATCATAAGAGGGGTGTTCTTTCAGTCTAAGAATCCTTACCATCAATTTGTTTGGATAGCTTTTATAAAAATTTATACATTTGTCTGACCGAACAAAGGTTCAGACTCTATCTGACACATTTCAAGAATTATTGAACTTTAATGATGTACAAGTCCAAGACTGTACGAACTCAAGTGCACTAAGTGCGAATATCAATAATATCGATGTGGGATATTTGTAAAGTAATTAAACTCATTACTAGCATGCTTGGAGACAAGATTTCAAGCTTAAATGAATAACTTTCAATTCAACAATATCCTACTCAATGCAATACAAGAAGGATAGGAAAACTTTCACAAACTCAAAGTTGTGTAAGTTTGGAAACTTGCAACACAATAAATTTGGATACTTGCTCAATATAATTTAGGGTAAGTTTAAGGAAACTTGCTTAACAAAAGTAGGGTTCAAGGAACTTTCATAAACATATACCTGTTTGCACAAAATAAAGGTAGTGCGTAAGGTTTAGATACTTGCACATTTTGCTTCGACATTTCTGATATAATACTAGCTTTAAATTACTTGCGTTGAAACGACCTAATGTTATCAAGTCGATCATTTCAATTAGTATGTGTAAACTAGTATGTGTCTACACTTACAAGAATCAAGTCATCACATAGCATTCTTCTCAATAGATTACATGGCACATTGGTCATATATTACAAGATAAAGAGATCACGTAAGCATGCCTTAATACTTCAGACCAAAAACAGATCATCTTGGCGGATCATGGCTGCGGGTAATTGGCAATTGCGCTCTGTCTGAGGCTTAGGGATCAGGCTGACATGACACGTTGTCCCTCGGCGGACTCAGTTTGAGCCTTTCACTTCGACTTGATCCAACCCTAACACACTAATTCCACTTATATTTTAACATACATACATGCTAGATTTTCACATATAACACATGAACAAACTTGAGTTCAATACCACAAGTTTAACTTACAATTTATATGTCATTAAAACATAACAAGGTCATGTAATCCTCATGCTTTACAATTTTGGCAATCTGATACTTAGTAGTCATGCTTGTATATAGACAACACATATATACTTTACTCACATAGTTCATATCCTAGAAATTTCCTTTTCTTTATGCCTATGCGTGCATAAGTGAAAACCATACATTAACCAAATTATGTTCATGTCAATATGTCTATATGCATAATGAATTCTAATACACATGCTTGAATGGTCATAACATACTTTACTCAGTACTTGATGATATTAGCTCCCTCATTCTAACATCCTTTGAATTTAACACTAAGCCAATTTAGCATATATAAGGCATCTTAACATGTAACTCTCATGCATTTAAAACATATATTAAAGCCACATGCTTGCTCAAATGGTCAGATCTTATAAGATAAAGGTCTTGGTCAAGTCCTCTTTGAAAAGCCTTAAGTTTCTTATCTTTGAAGTAGTCTTAACTTTCAATCATGTGTGCTAGTGTGTTTAATCACTTTAGTCTTGCATTTCATGTCAATATAAACCATATTATCATGTTCATAAAGTCAAAATGCTCACATGATGTGTTTGTGACAAAGTTCACCTTTGAAATCACAAACCTCATTTTAAGACCACAAGTATTGTGCCCATTATTGCTATACTTGTTCATACTACATGCATGTGCTTACGTAAGCATGCTAAAATAGTTTACAAGTTCACTCTACAATGTACTAACCACTTAGCACAAACAGAAACAAAAACAGAAACATCGAGTAGTAGGATCGAGTGCAAATTTTGCAACTAATTAAGATTTAGGCGTGCATAAATCGTGTGCCATGCCAGAGATAAAACTGAGTTTCGATTATGGCGCGATTCTTGTTGCACCCCCTAGTACAAATAGGCGAATTAATTTGCACTGCACACACATCGAGATAGTAAGCAGACTCTATTATGCAATTTAGTAACCCAACATATCAATTCCTTATAACAATTGCTTCTAACATAACCCAACACACTTATAAGTAAGTATAACACTAAGAAACATAGCTCAAATCAACTAGAAACCAATACATGCTTAATTCAAATAATCAATCTATGAAACAATTTACCAAAAATTATGAATGGGAATGGAAGTTATACCTTTATGACTCAACTCAGCTACTCTATACTCACTCTATATAAACTAATTCTCAGCAAATTGCAACAAAGAAGATGAAAGTATTATTTATAGGAAATTGATTATCTAGATAATGTAATTACCTCGCAAATCAAACCATTGGCTTTCAAGAATGCACAAGGGTTAAGAGGAGTTGGTGATTCCACTCATGAATCCCACTCCCCATCCACTAATTGCTCTATGTTTGATGAATTTGAGATGAAGCTAGGCTAGGCTAGGCTTGTTTGCTTGTTCACGTATAAGAAAGAAATGGGACTCTTATTATAGGAGAAGAGAAATCCTTAGCATTTTTCAAACAATGAAATGCAACATTTGGCTTATACTAAATATGCACGTAATACAAACTTTGGTTATAAAACATGTCTACACAATTTATTTCATATAACATAGGGTATAATAATTTAAAAGGGCATATAATGTATTTCCCAATTATAAGGTATCTAGTAGTTCACATACATATAACAATATTGGTATGCCACTCACATAAATGCAAATAATTCATTACTATATAGTCTATATATAGACATATTAATGTATCACCTTGTACTATATAAAATATATAGCTAACTACCATATAATTAAGGTTTACTATATTGCACCAATTAATCAAGTAAACATATAATCATTTTATAAACTATTAATCTATTACACATTAATTATTATTTATTCATAATAATTATTAATTAACACATTATCAATTAATTACCCAAAATACAATTAATCAATACGTTCAACTCTTGCTACTATATTCAAATAACTTGAATATTTAATTAATAATAATCTTATCAATTCTTTGATATTAAAATCTTAGGGTTAGTCCACTAATTTAAATCAACTATTAGTGACTCCCTTTAATCATTTCGTAAATTCACATAACCACTTAAGGCTTAAATAAACTCACAAAACTAACTCATTATAATTAAATCACATATTTAATTAATAAGGAATTTAAAATTTGTGGACGTTACAGTTACAAGTAATCTTTCAAATTTAACCTTAACAGTTATACTGTAGGGACTTCACGTACTTAGGGGGATCAACCCTTCGTACAATGTATCGTGCACAAACATCTAAATGCATTGTGTATCCCCTATAATAGGGTTGTTCTTCTCAGTTTTAGAGTATAAGTTCGCACCAAAGAATGTTTGGTTTGGATAAGCTTCAAGGGTAATTTAGAGTATATCGACCATCAACTAAAGGATTAGTTGAACCAACAAAGTTTGATAACACTACAGTTGATCACCAACAACATAATATGGAACAATGAATAATCGTAAGCGAACTAACTATATATTGAACTCATGCTTAGAAACAACAATAAAGCATAAGTATTGAATAACAATAAACCTTGCTTGAATAATATTAAGTTAGGGCTATAAATTATTGAATATATATTAAGTAATAACAAGCTGAAAGTAAAACTTGCTCATTATGAGAATAACTTGTGTCAAGTAATTGAAATAAGACATTTCGACATTAGGAATTGGAATTCAAGAAATTGCATTCACAATACAAGAATGACATTAAAGAAAGTTGTCTGACAATAAACAAGTTAGAATACATCAATAACTATTGGAATTCAAAACTTGTTCGAATAAAGTTAAAGTTATAGCTTGCTCAAATAATGATTAGGAATACAAGAATTTGCTTAATTAAAGTTTAGAGTAATAAACTCACTCAATGTAAAAAGATAATGTTTAGAAACTTGCCTCGCGTTTAAGCTATAAATTACAACTCATGTTCACCTACACATTTTAGTGGAATCACAATATCTATTAGATATGTTAACATCCACTTCCAAAATAACACCCACTTCTAGCTAAACTTGTTAATTTAGTACAAGTCTTGTGCTACCATATATATTTCAGAAATTCCAAGTGTTAACTTCACAACACTTATTTACTAATCCTCGTGTTCAATTAAATCACAACATGTCATTTTCATAGTTTACTAACTTCTTATAACTTTAGAATTACTAACCACATGACACTATATATTCTGTTTAAACCTCCACATTACATGTTTGACACATTAACACATCATAAATTACAATGGTATTAAAGATCTCAGAAGTTGTAAAACATCTGCCTAAGGATGACGGGTATGGCGCAATTTGTGGCATACCTAAGCTCGGGCCAAGTACTTGCCTTGACGCAACTTTCTGCCATTTACGGCCTTGGCACCAAATAAGCGATTCTTGTTTGTGCACGACAAAAAACTCAAATCAAAGAATAATAGCCGTTTTTAGCCCAACTAACATGAATTTCACCCACAAAACAGTGAAATTAACAAATACAATTGGTATAGAAGTATCACAAACATGATTGCTAGCATATTCAACCACTTAGAACAATTTAATAACCAGTTTAACTAATTTACTTCCTTAAATTTTATGTTTTTACACAAAAGTCCTTTTTTGACATTGTTCATGGAAATCATCACTGTGATCACAATTCTTATTCAAATTACTTCGTCCAAACTACGTTCTCTTCGTTTCTTAATGGACTAGCATAATCAAAACTCAATTTACAGATTAACACACAATTTGACCACTAAAATTGGTACTTTCACGAGCCATATGAAAAATAAATATACTGTAATTACTTTTACTACTTTTTAAACGAAATTAACATACAATTCCTTGTTTACATATAAACTCAAACATAACCAACATGTATAATCACCACAATTCAGCTGTATATATAGAAACAATTCAACAAATTGAATTCACAGAACATATAAATTATGCCATAAAACTCATATATATATATATATATACACACACACACATATATATATATATATATATATATATATATATAATTCTAAGGTTAAAGAAAATACCTTCAATAGGTCGAACAATCCTTGCTAAACACGGTAATTTGTTGTGAAATTCTTAGATTATCCCTCAATCTCTCTCTTTATCCTCTCTCAATTTCTCTGCAGCTTTTCTTCTTAGGCCAAATGACAATTCACGTAAACTAATACACACTTAAGCGTAAAGATAAAAACTGATAAACCATAGTACATCTAGTTATTAGAATATCAGTTACAAATATAACTCTTAGGTTATAAATATATTTTATTTATTATTTAATTTATTTAATTTATATTATCTAAAAATTAAAAAAAAAATCAATATCCAAAAGCCATAAGGCTTTGTTTGGCAAAAACTCTTTAAAAATTTAAGACTTAATTTTTTAAGCCTTGTTTGGTTAAATCAATTTAAAACTAGTTTAGTTTTATTTTAATAAACTATTTTGTTTATCACATATTATTTATTTGGATTTTCATATCCAATATTAATCAAATAAATTTATTACACATACTATATTTTAAATAAATATTCCACTCAAACAAATATAACAAAATTATAATTTCATTATAATTTTATTTAATAATTTAACATACCACTTTAAATTATTAAATTAAAACAACAATATAACATCTCATGTTATATTACAACTCTCTAAATTATAAATTAATTTAATTTAGAATATTATCTAATAAATTAAAGTCATCAATATTTACTAATAATAACCACATCAATAAAATATTTATTTCATTTAACAAATATTTTTAATTACAATTAATAAAATCATGGACTGTTACATCTTTCTCTCCTTATAAGGATTTTGTCCCCAGAATCACAACTCAAACAATAAAATCTTCACATTCTTCCCTCCTAACAAAGATTATGTCCCTTGAATCGAAGACACAGATTAAACAAATAATTCAGGGTAATTCTTCATCATTTCATCTTCGAGTTCCCATGTAGCCTCTTCGACATTGTGGTTCCTCCATATCACCTTCATAGAAGGTATCACTTTATTTCTAAGCACTTGTTCTTTTCTGTCGACTATCTGGATAAGAACCTCTTCATAAGATAAATCCTTGTTGAACTATAACGGTTTATATTAGATCACATGTTTATAATCGGGTTTATACGGTCGCAACACCGACACATGAAAAACGTTGTGAACATATTCTAATTTTGGAGGTACAACTACCTCATAAGCTACTTCTCCCACTCTTCGTAGTATCTCAAAAGGTCCAATAAACCTTGGGCTTAGCTTTCCTTTCTTGCCAAAATGATTTTTCCCCTTCCAAGAAGAAACTATCAGGAAAACGAAATATCCTGCTTCAAATTCGCGATTCTGCTTGTGTTGATCAGCATACTTCTTTTGTTTATCTTGAACAGCTACCAGTCTTCCTCTAATGAGTTTGATAACTTCAGCGGTCTGTTGCACCAATTTTGGTCCTAACAGTTGACGTTCACCAACTTCATCCCAGCATAGTGGAGTTCTGCATTTTCTGTCGTATAATGCCTCGTATGGCAGCATGCCAATGCTTGCGTGATAACTGTTGTTGTATATAAATTCCACCAACGGTAGATGATCATCCCAGTTTCTTTTGAAATCCATGATGCATGCTCTAAGCATATCTTCTAGCGTTTGGATTGTTCGTTCGCTTTGCCCATCAGTTTGGGGATGATATGATGTACTCATCTTCAGTTGTGTTCCCATGCATTCTTATAGTTTCTTCCAAAAGTTTAATGTGAACCTCGGGTCTGTATCTGACACTATTGATACTGGAACTCCATGTCTCGACATGATCTCTTTAACGTATAGCTTTGCCAGTTGACCAAGATTAAATCTAATCTTTATCAGCAAAAAGTGTGCTGATTTCGTTAATCTATCCACTATCACCCATATCTCATCGTATCCTTTCTGAGTTGTTGCAAGACCTACCACAAAATCCATTGTGATATGCTCCCACATCCATTCTAGTATTTCTACGGTTGAAGTAATCTGCTTGGTCTTTGATGCTCGTCCTTCACTCTCTGACATGTCAAGCACTTTGCAACGTATTCTGCAACGTCTCTTCTCATATTTGGCCACCAAAAGTGTCGCCACAAGTCTTGATACATCTTTGTACTTCCAAGATGGATCGAATATCTTAAGCTATGAGCTTCTTCCAAGATTTCTTATTTAATATCATGTACTGCTAGAACCCAAATTTGTCCCTCGAATCTTAGCATTCCCTCAGTATTAAGCTTATACTTCACCTCTTTACCCTCGACCACACTTTCCTGTATTTTTCTGCATTCTTCATCCTGTAGTTGAGCATTCTTCACCTTGTCCACCAAAGTTGGACTAACTTCTATCTGATACAATCTTTCGTCGAATTCTTTTGGGAATTTGATTTCTAACTCTAACCTTGCCATTATTGAAATGAGCTCCCCCTTATCGGTTAACAACATCAACTTTTCTCGGCCCTTCCTACTAAATGCATCTACAACCACATTAGCTTTGCCTGGATGATAAAAGATCTCGCAATCATAATCTTTTATCAATTCCATCCATCTTCTTTGACGCATGTTCAGGTCCTTTTGTGTGAAAATATACTTCAGACTCTTATGGTCTGTGTAAATCTCACATTTTTCTCCATAGAGATAATGTCTCCATATTTTTAGCGCAAACACTACTGCTGCCAACTCTAAATCATGAGTCGGATACCCTTTCTCATAATCATTCAATTGCCTTGATGTATACGCAATGACTTTGCCATTCTGCATAAGGACATAACCTAATCCTTTGTGTGAAGCATCACTATACACCACAAAGTTTCATGTATTATCTGGTAATGACAACATAGGTGCCACACCGAGCCTCTTCTTCAATTCCGTAAAAATTTCCTCACATTTTTCTGTCCAAACAAAATTTATAGATTTTCTTGTCAAATTTGTCAACGGAATGGAAATCTTGGAAAAATCGTGAATAAACCGTCTGTAATACCCTGGCAATCCCAAGAAACTTCTCACTTCTGATGGAGTTCTTGGTTGTTCCCAATTTATCACAGCTTTGACTTTTGGTGGATCCACTGAAATCCCATCCTTATCAATTACATGCCAAAGAAATTGTACACGTTCCAGCCATAATTCACATTTAGAGAATTTCACATACAACTTTTTTTTTCTTGGTGTTTCCAGTGTCAGACGTAAGTGTTCCGCGTGTTCTTCTTAAGATTTAGAGTACACCAGTATGTATTCAATAAATACCACCACAAACATGTCTAAAAATGGTTTAAACACCCTGTTCATCAAATCCAAGAATGCTGCAGGGGCGTTTGTCAAATCGAAAGACATCTCCAAAAATTTGTAATGTCCATACTGAGTTTGGAATGTCGTCTTCGGTACATCCTCCTTCCTTACTTTCAGTTGGTGATACCCACTTCTCAAATCTATTTTCGAGAAATATCTAGCACCCTTCAATTGATCAAACAAGTCATCTATTCTTGGCAATGGATATTTGTTTTTAATAGTGACTTTGTTTAATTCTCTATAATCAATGCAAAGATGCATCGACCCATCTTTCTTCTTCACGAATACCACCGGCACTCCCCACGATGACACACTCGGCTGAATGTACTTCTTATCTAACAGTTCTTGCAGTTGCACCATCAGTTCCTTCATCTCTACCGAGCCATTCTGTACGGGGCCTTCGATATTGGAATGGTTCCTGGCGCTAAGTCGATCATGAATTCAATCTCTTGGTCAGACAGAAGTCCTGGAAATCCTCCAGAAACACGTCTATAAAGTTCCTAACCACTGGTATTTCCTCCAGTTTCACACCCTTCTTTTTTTAGTATCGACTATGTAGGCTAAGTACCCTACACAACCTTGACTCAATAACTTCTTGGCCAGCATAACCGTCAGACACTTTGCTTGTCTAGGCAATTTGCTACCATGGAAAACTACCTTTGACGGAGTCATAAGGTTTACACACTTCTTTTAGCAATCAATTATCGCTCCATAATTGAATAGCCAATCCATTCCCAATATTACGTCAAATTCTCCAAGTTTTATCTGGATGAAATCCACTTTCATAACATTTCCCTTTATATTCACCCTATAATTCTTCTATACGAACCTAACAGGAATTACTTCCTTATTCGCAATTTCTATGTTTAAAGGGAAATTCAACTTTTCACTAGGTATTTCTAACTTCTTAGCAAATTCATCAGATATAAACGAGTAAGTAGCACCCGAATCAAATAATACATATGCATTTATATCATTGATTGGGATAATACCTGACACGACATCTTTTGATTGCACCACGTCCAGCACCGTCATGTTAAAGGTTCTGGCTGTGGGCTTATTTGTTGACATTGGTCCAGAAATAGTCAGTGTACCTCCACCACCACTTCCCCTGTTTCCATTTGTCTTTCTAGATTTCTTCTTTGGACACTCGCGATAAAAATGATCCTTTGACCAGCAGGTGTAGCAAACATTCTTCTTGGGTTGATTGCAATTTCGGGCAATGTGACCCTCCTGGCCATAGGTAAAGCACACACGCTTCCCCCTTAAGCAGATACCCGTGTGAAACTTCCCGTATATAGCACATGTGTCAATCTTCTTCTTCTGCTGGTTACCTTGCTGATTTCCAACTTCTACATTTGCATTCCACTTCCTCTTCAAATTATTGTTACCATTTCCACCGTTACCACCACCATTCTTAGCTTCACCCTCATTCTTCTTCTTTCTCTGCTCTTGGTTGTGCTTTGTTACAGCCTCACCTTCACTCTTAGCGAGAATTCCTTTCTCAAGCACCGCCGCAAACATCTTTAACTGGAACAGTGAGTGTAAGACCCATAATTTTATGAAATAAAAGTATTCAATTTTCTTATAATTATTATTTTATTTCGTAAATGGTTATATTGATAAAAGGTTAAAGTTAAGGGTGATATGTGAATTTTTTTGCAAAGTAAGCAAGTTATTATAAAATATTCGATTGGTCGGGGAACATTCTTTTTGTCGGGAATATCCGTATGACGGCACAATCATTGGTGGACCCCACAACGGAAGTATTGTCATAGTAAGAAAATGACAGAACAATCTTTTTATAACGGCGAAAGTGTTACCGTTAAAACTGTTGAACTACCTGGTAGTAAAAAGTACAGTAATACGCGTGGTTGCATAATAGCATACGGTATTGATTATTAATGCTTACGTAAGAAGTCACTCAGTTATACTCAATTATTACTACAGTAATTACTACATCATATCTCTCATATTATTGATTCAATTATTGTCACATAATCATCTGCATAATATGTTATATTATTAAATCAATAATTAAGACGACAAAGTTATTTATATTATTATTTGCAATATTGACAATGTCTAGAAGTTCTGTTAAGGAGAGGTTTGGTCACCTAATTGCGCGCCAATAAGGAGAAATCCTTATCTGAAGCCCCCTCTTTCCTGGGAACGACCTGGTTGTTAAATATTGTGAATTATAATATTAATGATTAATATGTTCGTGTTGATTAAAGATGAAATTAATAGTTCCATTGTGTGGAAATTATTTGTCTTAGTAGAAATCGATATTTATTTCGATAATAATTGATGTCTGGATGATATATTGACACTCGGGTATTCGGGACACTTTTTGTGTCGGAGTACTATGCACGGGTTACTATTCACCCGATTACTATTCACTCTAGTATTGTTCACTCAGGTATTTGGGACACTTTTTGTGTTAGGGTACTATTCACGGGGTACTATTCACCCTAAAAATATATTTCTTTTTGGTCCAAATCATTTTTGAGTACAATATTATTACGTGAGAAGATGTGATAATTTTTCAGACAGTTGGTTGAAATTATAATAGTAAATCAATATGGATCGTTGGTTTAAAGTTTTAATAGTAACTTGTCCATTCGGTTTTCCAAGATTTACTTGTCCTTTCGGTTTTCCAAGAGTTACTTGTCCCTTCGGTTTTCCGAGAGTTACCTGTCCCTTTGATTTTCCAAGAGTTACTTGTCTCTTCGGTGTTCCAAGAGTTAATTGCCCCTTCGCAAATAGTAGTTGTCTCTTCAATATTACCAAGAGTCATTTTGACCCTTCGTTAAGACCAAGAGCTACTTTCAATTCTTCTATAAATAGAAGCTTATTCCTTCATTATTTCTTACGAATTCACTGAAACTCTAGAGAGAGAAACTATAGAGAGAAAGAAGAAAAGTATTATGCTACTTCACTACTCCGGATTCGGTTTTCTAAGGTAAGGGTATTATTTCTTTCAGTATTCATGAAGAGAACTTACATTATTCCATTCTTTATTATTCTCGTTGGAATAACTCGTGTATATGCTGTATCTACCCTATACTTGGTGAAATTCTTCATTATTCCATTCTTTATTATTATGTTGGAATAACTTTGTCTATGTAAAGTATCGAATTCATGGTGAAATTCTTACATTATTCCATTTTTATTATTCATTTGAAACATCATATACGCTTACGTTTCGCATGACCGGTTCTCATTATTTATTATTCTTGTTGAATATCACATGCATGCGTTTACATATGACCTTGTTCCATTATATATTATTCATTGGAATAACTTTGTTTTTGCAGTCTATCGCATTCCTGGTGATTTCTTTTGTTATTCCATTCTTTATTTTACTCGGTTGGTTAAAGTTTTGGCTTTTATACTCCATGAAATTAGTGGAATATCCTTGATATTTGCACTTCATCCAGTATCTTTTCATGGAAATATTCTTCTGAGCATTCTTGAGTTTTACCCCACAAAGCAGTATCATGTTGACAATTTGGACATTATTGTTTCCTGGATAAATTAATTCTTGAACTTGTTTTTATTGAATTCTTATATTATTGTCATCATCCTCATGTTTATATTAGGTTGAAAGTCATCTGTGGCCTGTATTGCATAGATGGACTTGGTATGATTATGACCAGGGATTATTCCGTATAATCATGACCGTAATGTTACAAATGATGTGGTAAAAGTCCTCATTGGCCCGTAGTGCATTGATGGACAGTTGTTGGCATGATCATGACCATTGATGAATACACAAATATCTTTGGCCCGTAGTGCATGGATAATTTGTGGTTGTGATACTAATGAATATCCTTGGTCGTAGTGCAGGGATGATGTGGATTATATATTAAGCTGAGTCCCAGCGATAAAAGTGATGAAAAACCTTTTAAATCATAGAAGATAGTAGATTTTATTCTCTACTTGACTCTTCTAATGGATTGTTTTCTCCGCTGCAGTTAAACTTGATGTTTTTTATATTGTATCAGTTTAACACTGTTAAAGGCTAATGATAATTTATTCTGCATTATCTTAGTCATAATATTTCTTACTGGGTTAGTTGAGCTCAGCCTTTTGCTTTCATTGTTCTCTTCAGGAAATGAGAACGTAGCAGGGACTAGTCGGGGAACGAATTGACGGTCCAGATGATAGAATTAGTAGTCCTCACTATTCTATGAAATAGTGTGTTAATAAATGTATTGAGGACTTATTTTGAGTTTGAATACTGTCTAGAAGACAATATTTGTATTAAAACTCACAGCTCATGTTATATATTTAAGATTGTATTTGTTTTCTGTACCATGTATTTGGCGACTCAGAATAGGTGATGTATACCTATTTTGGGGGCGTCACAGTCGGTATCAAAGCTTAAGGATATGATCCCTGGCTGAGATGTGAGATAAGAACTAGGAGTGGAGAGACGGGGAATTCCTTCGCTAGTATGACCTACCTAAGTTTATTTGGTATTTAATTGGTCGGTCAGAGTATATGGATAATATGTGATATGTTAATTAACCCTTGTTTTGTGACAGTGTTTGAAAATGGCATCTGAAAATGTTGAGATCGGCAATGAAGCACATGAGACCGTTGAGTCACTAATGATCAATACCCAGTATAATGTGCAACAGGAAGACAATAATCCTCAGGTAAATAACAACACTGATCAGATGATGAACGATGGGATGTTCAGAGGCTTTATTCAATTCATGCAACATTAGGCGAGAGAGACTCCTGTTAATAATGCAGGTGGAAACAATGCAACCCACGGCTGGTCACTGCTAAGCAGTTAAAAGAGCTGGGACCACCGGAGTTTTTGGGAAAGCTAGAACCACTTAAGGCGGAGACGTGGTTAAAGCAGATCACCAAGATATTTGATGTCTTGGGATGCTCCAAGGAGCAAAAGGTTCCCTTTGCCAACTGCATGTTGCGTGAAAAGGCAGATTATTGGTGGGAATCTATAAAGCGTACCTAGCCTGATGCACTTAAGATGTCTTGGGAGAAGTTCCAAGAGTTGCTCAACGACAAGTACTTTCCCGAAAGTATTCGTCACATGAAAGAGGTGGAGTTTTTCAAGTTGGAGCAAAACAATATAACCGTGTTGCAATACGAGGCTAAATTTGGGGAGTTATCCCGGTTTGCATCCCATTTGGTCGATATTGAGGAGCGAATGACGTGAATGTTTCTAAGAGGTTTGAAACCCAAAATACGTCAATACCTCATTTCTCATAAATTGTGTTTGTATTCAGATGTAGTGAATAGGGCTCAGTTATTGGAGCGCGATAATGAGCCAGCCCAACCAAAGGATAACGAGCAACAACAAAATAATAATCGTACCGATGGAAACGGTCATCGGAACAATGATAACCATCGTGGAGGAAATTATCATGCCAGAAATGGTAACCACTTCGGTGGTAATCATGGACAAGATAATAGAAGTTGAAATTTCAAGAAGAGAAGGTTCAACAATGATGGAAAGACAGCAGCACCAACACCCGTTTTCAAGGAAGGAGAACGACCACCAATTGTATGCTTCAAATGTGGAGGGGAGGGACATATCAGTCTAAACTGCGTGATGCAGTCCAAAGCATGTTACAATTATGGAAAAGAAGGACACCTAGCCCAATTTTGTCATGCACCAAAGTCAAGTCCAGCTGGGATGGTGCCACCAAAGGCGGATACAGACAAAACAAACTCGGTGGATTCAGGAAGAGCATTTTTTGTGACTTCTCAAAAGCGAGTAAACCGAACGAAATTAGCACGGGTTAGTTAATTATAAATTCTTGAGAAGTTTATACCTTATTAGATACCGGTTCTACCCATTCTTTTATCTCTCTTGCTTGTGCTCAACGTTTAAATTTAACTCAGGAGAAATTAGACTTTGACTTATCGGTTGAAACTTTGTTCGGAGAAACCTTCGTTACCTCCACTGTTTATAAATCTTTTTGATTCAAATCGACACTTTCACGTTACCTTATAATTATGAAATGAAAGTATTCAATTTTCTTATAATTATTATTTTATTTCGTAAATGGTTATATTGATAAAAGGTTAAAGTTAAGGGTGATATGTGAAATTTTTGCAAAGTAAGCAAGTTGTTATAAAATATTCGATTGGTCGAGGAATATTCTTTTTGTCGGGAATATCCATACGACGGCATAATCATTAGTGGACCCCACAACGGAAGTATTGTCGTAGTAAGAAAACGACAATATTATCTTTTTATAATGGGGAAAGTGTTACCGTTAAAACTGTTGAACTACCTGGTACTAAAAGTACAAGAATACGCTGTGGTGGCGTAGTTGCACGTAGTATCGATTATTGATTATTGATGCTTGCGTGAAAGTCACTCGCTTATACTTAATTATTGCTACGATAATTGTTGATCATATCTCTCTCATATTATTGATTTAGTTATTGTCACAATTATCATCTGCATAATATGTTATATTATTAAATCAATAATTGAGACGGCAAAGTTATTCATATTATTATTTGCAATATTGACAATGTCTAGAAGTTCTGTCAATGAGAGGTTTGGTCACCTAATTGCGCGCCAATAAGGAGAAATCCTTATCGGAAAGCCCCCTCTTTCCTGGGAACAACCTGGTTGTTAAATATTGTGAATTATAATATTAATGATGAATAAGTTCATGTTGATTAAAGATGAAATTGATAGTTCCATTGTGTGGAAATTATTAGTGTTAGTAAAAATCGATATTTATTTCGATAATAATTAATGTCTGGAGGTTATATTAACACTCGGGTATTCGGGGCACTTTTCGTGTCAGAGTACTATTCATGGGTTACTATTCACCCAGTTACTATTCACTCTAGTATTGTTCACTCGGGTATTTGAGACACTTTTCGTGTCGGGGTACTATTCCCGAAGTACTATTCACCCGAAAAATATATTTCTTTTCGGTCCAAATCATTTTTGAGTACAATATTATTCTATGAGAAGATGTGATAATTTTTCAGACAGTTGGTTGAAATTATAATAGTGAATCAATATGGATCGTTGGTTTAAAGTTTTAATAGTAACTTGTCCTTTCGGTTTTCCAAGAGTTACTTGTCCCTTCGGTTTTCCAAGAGTTACTTATCCCTGTGGTTTTCCAAGAGTTACTTGTCTCTTCGGTGTTCCAAGAGTTAATTGCCCCTTCACAAATAGTAGTTGTCTCTTCAATATTACCAAGAGTCATTTTGACCCTTCGTTAAGACCAAGAGCTACTTTCAATTCTTCTATAAATAGAAGCTTATTCTTTCATTATTTCTTACGGATTCACTGAAACTCTAGAGAGAGAAACTATAGAGAGAAAGAAAAAAAGTATTCTTCTACTTCACTACTCCAGTATTCAATTTTTCTAAGGTAAGGGGTATTATTTCTTTCGTATTCATGAAGAGAACTTCTGTTATTCCATTCTTTATTATTTTGTTGGAATAACCTGTATACGCGGACTACCCTATACTAGGTGAAATTCTTCTGTTATTCCATTCTT
Organism: Panax quinquefolius; assembly: GCA_020205615.1. NCBI lineage: Eukaryota > Viridiplantae > Streptophyta > Magnoliopsida > Apiales > Araliaceae > Panax > Panax quinquefolius. The sequence continues at coordinate 42,795,172 of CM035159.1, forward strand.
TATTATTATGTTGGAATAACCTGTCTATGCGAAGTACCGCTTACATGGTGAAATTCTTCTGTTATTCCATTCTTTATTATTCTGTTGGAACATCTTGTCTGTGTGACAACCTAGAAAATTTGATTGTCCAGAATTTAAGTTTAAAGAATTAGTTATTAATAAAATGAATTTTTATTAATACTATTCTGTGCTATGTGTTTATTAATCGTTCTATAACCTTGAATGATTATTAATCGAGAGGATTCTGGCTACGAACTAGACTGAACGAGTAAGAATTTTAAAGATGAAAATAAAAATTTTCCAAGAACAAAAATATTTCTCAAGAAAAAGACGAAATAGACACTATTCATCCATTTCTACTCGGAGATTTATTTTTAATTTCCGAGAAACGCGTAATGATAGAATTCTGAGATGAGATGGAATATTTAATAATATTTCAGTTATGGAAAAATGAAGTTTTCGCCTGTGGACTTAAAACCTAAGGGTTAGGAAAAGTAAGTTCCGAGAATTTTATGATTTCGTATAATAATTAGAGTTATTATGCATGAGAAATACGAGTATAATACTAGTTATTATACGAGTATAGTACGAAGATTAGTACGATGTATAATACGAATATCGTATGAACGATATAAAAAGAGAATACGAGAATGGAATGCGTAGAATACGATTAGTCTAAATGGACTTTGAGTTCATGGACTTTGTAGAATCCAAGTGGACTTGGATTACATAAAGCCCAATGGAATGCGTAATCAAGCCCAGAGAAGGCCCAGTAAGAATTAATGTAAGGCCCAATGTTAGATTTAATTAAGCCCGATCCAAGAAAATTAACCGCGGATCAAACCAATGGGTCACCCGATGGATAAAACCCATGGGGCAACCCATGGGGAAGACCCATGGGCATAAGGGGCGGCCACTTGGTCACCAAGTAAGGGTGGTGACCAAGTAAACTTGGTGGCTAAGCCATGAATAATAAGGAGGTGGGGGTGAAATGACCAATTTGCCCTAAGCCTTGGTTTTCTATAAATGGAAAGCTTAAGTTCATTATTTTGAGCTTTTAAAAATCCTGATCTTTGAGAGAGAGAGAGAGAGGGTTCGGATGGGAGAAGAGAGGAAAAGGAAGAGGAAAAGCTAGCCCGAGTGTACGCTTTGTTTGACGGAAGGAGATTAAAGAAGAACGATAATCCGAACCCTAGTTTCTTCTAATTTTCTTTAAGTTTAATATGTTGAAAAACATAAGTTAATGAAGATAAGAAGTAGATGAAGTTAAGAATGATTTCATATGGTTGAAATAATGAGAAAACGAAGAAATAAGAATTAGGAATGTAGTTTATAAATTTCTTAAGGAAGTATAAGATTCGTAAGGATTTTGAGCGATCCGAATGAATCTTATGAATGAGTAGGTCAAATAAATAAGGAATGATGTTCTATAACATCAAATTTCAAGAAAACGTAGAATCGTAATCCAAAATATCGATTAAAAAGAAGAACACGCGAAGAACGCAAAGAACGTTGTTGATGGACAAATTTAAAACCATCATAGGATAATTGTTATTGATGGACAAGTTTAAAACCATCGCGTATAAGTTAGTTGCTTATTGCTTGGTTAGGAACGTTAGAAACGTTCTTGAAGAACGGATTAAAACTGAGCTATAACGAAGTTATGGCAAAATTTTCGTAAAAGATTAACGAGAATTAGAAAGTTAGTAAATGAACCCAAACATGTAGGGTTTCATAAGAATGTAAGAGAACGTAGAAAATATGAGTTATGGACTCAACAATGAATGAATTCTGAGTTCGGATGACCGAATTACGGACGAACGAACGAACGAAGGGCGAGGATTAAGCCAATTGAATGGCATGTTAATGGATTCAGAATGAAGTTATGTCTAAGGGTAATAGAAGTACGTAAGATAAGGGAGAGAATGGATTTGGAACGTCCTCATTCCAAGTTATAACGAAGAAGTTATGAGATTTTGAAATCAGCATCTCAAGCTTGTAAAAGACTTAGAAAATTTTTCTAGGTTTCATGCTTTCAGTACAAGCCATGAAGTCGTGCCTTGAAGGTCAACGCCAGCGATGATGCGAGATCGGGCCATTAGCTACTGCTAATTGGCCCTGCATCGCGTAAGAAAGATATGGGCACGACGCCGCGACGCCAGTGCAGGGCAATACCCAGAAATGAGATTTTAACTGCTCAATTTCTCGGGGGATGTGCAAGAAAGAAATATTAATATGTAATTCAACTAATTTAACTCATAATCTAGTGTATTAAACCTTTGATGAAGGTTGAACGAATAGATTAAACGAGATTAAAAGATGAAGCATGTAGACGCGGGTTACGTAACCAATATCCGGGGACCGTAGTCGCGATAAACGAACGCGGGGAATTATTCAATTGTGATTCCTTAGACATTGAGTGACGAAAGTAATGTACAACATTTTGATGTTATGACCTAGTAATGAGAGATGAACGTAAAGCGTTTAGACGCTATGACCGCAACGCTGTTACGATGAACGATCGATTTTAGCATACAATGAACCGTATGGCTTTGGCATTAAGAAAGAATAATGAACATAGTGTTCATGGGATGAATAACGATTGAAAGTGATTAAAACTTTGAGTAAAGGTTGAATGAGAGATTAAGAGACGAGCAACGTAAACGTTGAATACATAAACAATTCTCGTGAATCGTATTCACGTCGGGCGAACGTTCTAAGTATACATTGGTTGTATGACTTAGACGTTGTCGGAAGTAGTAAATAAGATTCGATTAGTATCCAGAAAGCCGTAGAGAACGGTAAGAAGTTTAACGAAAACCGAATGTGAGTCGGAGGAGAATGTTAGAATGAAATGTAAGAGTTGAACACTTGAACCGGCGTAAAGGTTATGTGTATGCGAGTATTAAATGGGTAGGACCTACACTCCGTGTATGGTTTAACCGTAGAGTAATGAAGATCAGTGATTAAACCTGTGATCGATGAAGAAGCTGAATTAAAGACAAGTACGTATAACATAAAAGAAGCCGAGTTAATGTTTATAACTTGGATAATGTTCCGAGTCGAATTAATCGGACGTTGTAAGTTAAGAATAAGGTAACGTAAAATGTTTATCGCTATTAAAGCATAGAATGAATATGGAATGATCGTTCTGAGTATACAAAAGACTGTATGACTTAGACGTTGATGAATAAATCCTGAGGTATGGCATTTAGTTGCCAGAAAGCCATAAGGAATAAGAATTTGACTTAACGAATATTATAGTTTAATAGTTCGGATAAGTTAAGATAAGTTTAGGTTGTGGTATAATCGTAACCTTTGATGGTGGACATATGGGAGCTAGGCTAAACAATTTCTTCAGAGAGCGAAGGTATATACAAAACTGGCAACTAATCTAACTCACTGTGTGGGCAGTGTAGATGAGACGGGAACTTGTTTGTTGGTTGTTTGTGGGAAACCACTCGGAGTACCATATGGACTACTAGCAGAGACACGATGTGTGCTGAGTCCTAGGAAAGTATAAGAAGAAGATAAGAATGTAAATCATCAAAGATGATGAACATATTGAGTAAGACATCTCCGTATGTCATGAAGCCGTTAACCGGTAAAGGAAGTTGGTCGCGTAAACTTAGTTTGTAAGAACGCGAACCCTAAGAAGTAAAGTTAAGTAAACCAATGCGTAAAAGTCAAGTATATGACTAATTGGTGTATGTGTTATTTCCTTATGTGCTACATAGGAATTGGAATGAGCAGTTCAGCGCAAACTATAAGTTGTAGCTGTGCGTAAGGCAAGTTTCCTAACTTCATTCATATTTTAAATGAATGCTAGTTTCTAAACATCTCAGATGTTGAACTTGAGAAGTTCTGTCTATGTGCAAATGTGTGATATTTGTACAAGGTGTTAGAATATATGAGGCCTTGTGCCACAATGTGAACACTTCAGTGTTTTAATGATATGAACTGTTCTGTGATTGAACTATTCAATATGAGCATGTTCTGTTTATACATGAACCGTTATTGTTAAGTCTGTGCTATTGATTCTTGCCAGAGAGGATGTGTATGAACGAGAGTAAAGAATGAAAGTATTTCAAAGGGAATGTAACTAATGTTTTAAAATGATAGGAATCGAGATTATTCTTATTATTCAAGCTGCTTCATAACCTTTATTCGGTTGTTGAAGTCTTACAAGAATGTTTGAATTCTTAAAGTTGTTTGTTCAACTGTTATGACTTGCTGGGAAATTGAATGCTCACACTTGCTTTAAATAAAAACATTTTCAGCGAACGATGTTAGAAAGAACTTACGGATCCCGGAAAGATTAAGCTGATCGGTAACTAGAAGAAGTGCCATTCATTAGATGAATGAGCGTGAAGATCAAGCGAAGACTTGTAATATAGAATGATAGAATTAAACTATAGAATAGTTTAATAAACGATTATGTATCCTTGGTGGCGGATAAAAGTCACTTGTACAAGATGTAATGAATAATGTAATTATCATTATTTGGAATGAAAGAGGTTTTAAGGTTTTAGAACCTAAGATTTGAGGATGTATGTTGTTATATTTAGCTATATAATGATGTATGTTTAGAAGAAGATGGGATCGTGATGTATGGAATCTGGATGTGAAAATAGACCGGATTTTGGGGCTTTACAGGTTGGTATCAAAGCTGATAGGTTATAAATCTTAGGTATGAGTACCTAAGACTATAATCGTAGAGAGAAGGATAAGAAGATCACCACGTGATCATAATAAATCGTAGTAACATCAACTGTTAAACAATGAATGATTTATAGCCAATGCTATGAATGAATGGTACTACGAAGTAGTATGGGAAGAATAACTCAGATTGAGTTGTAAGGGATAACATATGAATTAAAGAAAATTCGTATTAAGTAAAGAGAAAGTTAAAAGTTATAAGATTTCAATTGAGGACTCATGTGATAGCTGAGTTGTATGAATCTTTGTATGGGCAGAGGTTTGTGCTTAGTGTAACAACCACTCAGTTTATTACAATGACAATCATTGAAATTGGTCGCGCTATCAAGATGTATATGACGAGAAGGTGAATCTTTTCTCATGTATATACTTGGTAGGTAGAGAACGATAAGATTAGGTGCGAGTTCTTGAAACTCATACTTATGGCAAGTTCGTGACTCATAATTATATGGTATGTTTTTGAACTTCTCAGCGAATGGACGCTTATGGTCTGTCTGGTATAGTTCTTAAACTCATATTATTGTGGAAAGTTTCTGAACTCATAATGTGTGGTATGTTGATGGACTGTACTAAGGTATAGGAATGTGTAGACCGAAAACAAGTTATTTTCAGTACACTTAGCATTAAAGGTGCTAGAGAAGATTAAGTATTTTCACAAGTAAGACAATGAAGGAAGATGAAGAACAGGATATTCCAAGTCATCTAGCTATGCTAGATTTTGAAGTTTCTTGAAATCGTGTTGATGTGCGCGTCTTGAAAATGAAAGAATTTGTTCAACTTTTGGAACCAATGGATTTTAAAAGAACTATTCTTGGAATGTCTATGCTAATTGTTTCGGCTAGACAGAAATTGATTTGAAATATCAAAATGAATTTTATATCATCAGTGCATTTCATGCAAAGATGGTAAAAGGATGGAGTTATTAATGCAACTGAACCTAGTGTTGGAAGTGATCTTAGGATCAACAACCCGCTATGGTATAATGTATAATGACGAAGTCATAAACTGACGAAGTCCTCAACGTACTGTGAAAATGCGGTATCATGACGTCATGAAACGTTTTGATGTATTGCAAAAGAATTTAAAGAATTGATCAATGTCAAGTGAGTTGACTTGACGAATGTTTCAAGCTGATGTCCAATTTATTGGTATGGTCTAAGCTACTTGATTTGGCTAAGATGAATGTTATATCATGATTAAAAGAAAATCGAGCTTTCTTTGAAGAGTTTTGTCGAATCAAATTGTTTTGGTGAGGAATCCAATGATTAAGTCTGAGGTGAACATACCCTGAAATAGGGTTATACGATAGGTTGATCACCTATGTATGGAAGAGGTGGTTTACCTTCTTTGTGATTGTAAACTTACCGTGTAAGAATAGTTTATGGTGAAATACTGTTAAACCTAGTAAGAGTTCATGGTCGATTTGACCCCTCAGCAAAAGAATGAAATGTTTTAAAGGAATCCTTATATTCCTTGTTATTCCTTTCACTTCATGATTCTTGATAAGTTATGAAGGGTAAGGAATGTATGAAAGATAAGAACTTCTTTGAAGAGAAGTTGAGAAGAAGGGTTGACTAAAATTTTGAGGACAAAATTCTTTGAAGAAGGGGAGAATGTGAGGACCCGGGTAAGGGTTTGGTTTTAAGAAATTCCGAGGACGGAATTTTTTTAAGGAGGGAAGAATATGACAACCTGGAAAATTGGATTGTCCAGAATTTAAGTTTAAAGAATTAGTTATTAATAAAATGAATTTTATTAATACTATTACATCTATGTGTTTATTAATCGCTTATAACCTAGAATGATTATTAATCGGGAGGATTCTGGCTACGAGCTAGACTGAACAAGTAAGAATTTTCAAGACAAAAATAAAAATTTTCCGGGAAAAAAATATTTCTGGGGAAAATGATGAAATAGATACTATTCATCCGTTTCTACTAAGAGATTTGTTTTGAATTTCCGAGAAACGCGTAATGATAGAATTCTGAGACGAGATGGAATATTTAATAATATTTCAGTTATGGCAAAAATGAAGTTTTTGCCTGCGGATTTAAAACCTTAGGGTTAAGAAAAGTGAGTTCCGAGAATTTTATGATTTCGTATAATAATTAGAGTTATGCGTGAGAAATACGAGTATAATACTAGTTATTATACGAGTATAGTACAAAGATTAGTACGACGTATAATACGAATATCGTACGAACGATATACCAAGAGAATACGAGAATACGAGAATGGAATGCGTAGAATACGATTAGTCTAAATGGACTTTGAGTTCATGGACTTTGTAGAATCCAAGTGGACTAGGATTATATCAAGCCCAATGGAATGTGTAATCAAGCCCAGAGAAGTCCCTGTAAAAATTAATGTAAGGCCCAATGTTAGATTTAACTAAGCCCGATCCAAGAAAATTTACCGCGGATCAAACCAATGGGTCACCGGACCTTGGGGCAACCGATGGGGAAGACCCATGGGCATAAGGGGCAGTCACTTGGTCACCAAGTAAGGGTGGTGACCAAGTAAAGTTGGTGGCTAAGCCATGAATAATAAGGAGGTGGGGGTGAAATGACCAATTTGCCCTAAGCCTTGGTTTTCTATAAATAGAAAGCTTAAGTTCATTATTTTGAGCTTTTGAAAATCCTTCTCTCTGAGAGAGAGAGAGAGAGAGAGAGAGAGAGAGGATTCAGATGGGAGAACAGAGGAAAAGGAAGAGGAAAAGCTAGCCCGAGTGTACGCTTTGTCCGACGGAAGGAGATTAAAGAAGAACGATAATCTGAATCCAAGTTTCTTCTAATTTTCTTTAAGTTTAATATGTTCAAAAACATAATTTAATGAAGATAAGAAGTAGATGAAGTTAAGAATGATTTCATATGGTTAAAATCATGAGAAAACAAAGAAATAAGAATTAGGAATGTGGTTTATAAATTTCTTAAGGAAGTATAAGATTCATAAGGATTTTGAGCGATCCAAATGAATCTTCTGAATGAGTAGGTCAAATAAGTAAGGAATGATGTTCTATAACATCAATTTCAAAGAAAAAGTAGAATCATAATCCAAAATATCGATTAAAAGGAAGAACACGCGAAGAACGCGAAGAACGTTGTTGATGGACAAATTTAAAACCATCATAGGATAATTGTTGTTGATGGACAAGTTTAAAACCATCACATATAAGTTAGTTGCTTATTGCTTGGTTAGGAATGTTAGAAATGTTCTTGAAGAACGGATTAAAACTGAGTTGTCGACGTTGGGATTTTTGAGTTTCCCTTTTCGTTACTTGTTTTTTGGTGTTCTCATGTTAATGTGAGATTTGTTTCAAAAAACAAGTGAAATAGGTCAGACATGGGTAATGTCGATGATTGGACTTTAAGAGTCGCTAGTTGGTGTATTTAATTGGTTGCACCAACGCAACCAAAAAGGTTTGCACATTGACCCAGTGTTTTGACACTGCTAGACGGGTCTATGAAACCGAGATTCATTTTGGGTTCGGGGGCTTGATTATGCGGATGGAAGGTGTTAGGCACCCCCCGACATCCGTGTTACCACGGTGACCGCCACTTTTCAAAGAAATTGTTATATGAATGTGTGTGTTTGTGTGTGTGTGCGGATCAATGTGCAATTATTTAAAAGTAGTGCGAGGCCTCGTTCTCACCTATATACACAAGGTTTGAATTTTATAGAAAAATCCAGTTTTAACCAAGATATAGCAATGACGTTTTGTAAAAGAGGTTTTTCAAACCCTGTGCTCAATAGGAATTGAGACCTTTTCATACTTCCATTTTATTTTTAAATGTTCGACTTGTTTGCTTTTATTTTCGAGATACAAAACATTCTCGAGAAAATAATATACAGCAGTGCTAAACTCCTCATGGGCATGACAGTCATCCAAGGAAATTCAGACACTATAAAATAATGTACAAGCTGCTTACAGCTGAAAAATGTCCATCATGGGAACCGAATCTAGATTCTGTAAACTGAACATGTGATCACATGATTCCTAGGCTCACATGATACTGCAATTTGTATGGAAAGCGATAAATGATTATATATATATAAGTCAGAATATATATATATATACGATACATCAACCACCACAAAGCAACTCCATGGGGGATCTCTAAATGTAAATATATAAAAGCGGTAAATATATATATATATATATATATATATATATATATATATATATATATATATATATATATATATATAAAAAGCAAAGAACGCATATAGGATGTAAATCCGTGCTCATCGGGTATGTCCGACAACAATTATATATATATATATATATATATATATATATATATATATATATATATATATATATATAATAAACGCATAGTGTAAAATCCAGGCTCATCGATTTATGCAATTATATATAATATATATATATATATATATATATATATATATATATAATCAATTAAACACTCTGCATCAAGTCTAGGCTCAATCGTGGTATAACTCGATAATGTTAGTCCATATATATGAAATATATACATATATTAGTATATATATACAGACAGAAATGAAAACCACAGACCAAAGTCCTGGCAAACGCACACAACACGACTCTCAATGTGTATAACAGTGTGTGCTATATGAGAAGAAGACTTTATAAAATGTAAGAAGGCTTATAGTGGGCTACCAAAGTAGACTTCTATGACTTTAAATGGATAAACACTCAGCTCCCGCCAGATAAAATATAGCTATATGTGAGATAACTAGTGTTTAAAGAAGAGGAAACACTCAAAAGATGTGTATACAGAGTAAAATGGGCAGGGCTTCCTCGCCTTTTTCCTTCTCTCCCCCCTCTCAAGTGGCTGACCCAAGTCTTGTATATATAGACGGATGGCCGTAGGTACACCTACGGCAGCCGCAGTTGTACCTGCGGTTGGTCGTGGTGGATCCGAGCCTCGCGGGTCCCGTTGTCTCGTAGTACGTGCACTCATGCACTATAATATCCGCTCGAACTTGTAAAACTTCAATTCGAGCATCCGAATGAGGTATATCTGACCTTTTTTGGACCGCTGGAGTCAAGAGTTATGCAATGACATGGATTAGAAGTTGTACGAAGTCAGGAAGAGGGGTCTATGCCCATGGTCTTCAAGCTTCAAATTTTATCCCAAGTACTGCCACACGTAATAGTCACTCGGGATTGTCACTCCTCGGTTCTTGTGGGACATTGTTGAATGAATGTATATATAAAATGTTGAGACGACGTGCCATTTGTCGAAGGAACAAGATGACGTTTGACTCCTTGTCGGGGTTATCGTCGGTTAGAGTTGAAAGTAGACGTTGCTCAGGGTTACAGCTGAGATTGGACTACTTGTTGGTATGCCGCGATATCATCTTGTTGACGTAGTAAGATGACATTGTGACTCCTCACCGGGGTTATCGCCGGTTTAAGTGGACAGCAGACATTGCTCAGGGTTACATCTGAGATTGGGCTACTTGTTTGTATGCCTCACTATCATCTGGATTGAAGCTGATCGCATGTTTGACACAAGCATTTTCAGGGTTATCACCGGAACTGCAATGGCATCCCTTGGAGCTATCACCAAGGATGGTGTTGCTACTCCCAGTTTTGTCTCTGGGACTGGAACTTAACATCACGGTGTTATCGCAGAGACATAACTGTCCTCTCCGGTGTTGTTGCCGGTCTTTTGATCTGGATATCTCGGGGTTATCTCCGAGATCGGAAATGACATTCCCGGTGTGTGTTCCGGGTTAACATGACATTCCCGGTTTGTGTTCCGGGTTAGAACTGAACTTCCGATGGTATCCGGGATGGATGTAAGCTGTCTTTTTAGGTTATCACCAAAAGACGAATCTACCCTCCTGTAATGTTAGTAATAGGAGTGCAGAAAATTTTGAGTGTCTACAGATGCCCCTCTTTATCATATTCATGCAACGCAAGGCATGGATAGGATAAAGAATCCTAGACACTTGAAATGTAAGCAATATAAACCTGATGCTATGTGCAGCAACATGATGCAAATGTATGATGCATGATTGTCATGCAATCCTGCTAGGATGACAATCAGTGATGACTTGGACATGCGATCCAAGTTTCCAAGAATGTTAACGTTGGGACTACCACCAAAGTCTGGGATCCTAGACACTGGCTTATACTCCATAGAGGTACCTCTTGTGTGGAAGAGATCTGTGGGGATAAGGCTTTATCTGTTTGAGGATGTGTATAACATGTTCCCTCATCTTGTCGAGATTCTTCGCCAATGTTTTTTTCTTTGCCAGGTTGCCTGACCTTCATTGATGTGTGTATCACCGGATAGATCCCTGTTGGGTGTATTGTCAAGGTTGCTTGACCTTCATTGATGTATGTGTCAATGGTAGCATTGTGTTGTAGCTTTTGCTGGGTAAGGTTGCTTCGATGGGTTTACTTGCCATCGGATGATATGACGTCAAGGCTGCTTGACCTTCATTGATGTTTGTATCAATGGTTACATTGCGTTGTGACCCCCGTTGGGGATATGTAGAAGTTTAAAAGATGCGCATTGTGACCCCCGCCGGGGATATGTAGATGCTTGATAACTTTGGCGTTGTAACCCCTGCCGGGGATACGTCAGGGTTGCCTGAAACTTATTGACGGCATCAGACCTTTGTGGGGTCTTGCCGAGCATGATCTATGAAAGCTGAGCTCATTGGTATATTATACCCTGCATTCAGGCGAATACCTTTGAGGCGACGGGAGTTTAACTCTGACCGACAAGAAACTAGGATTTCAGGCTATTCCGCTCAATCGCGTAGCATTTTTATTCCTGATTTAGCCTTTTCAGCTAGTGAGACCTCCTTTGAAACTCTAACTGGAGCGAGCCAGAGGTGTGGGACACATATAGGGGGGCCGCAGGTACCGCTGCGAGTCAGATGTTAGCTGCACCACCGTGCCTATGTATAGGTGGCTGGTTGCTTTCATAAGTCATTTTCAAGTTGCGCAACGAAGGAAATCCGAGAGCTCTTCGTCAGATCTGCTGAGTTCAGCCAACTTTCTGCATATTCTATCACCGTACAAGCATTCTTCACTGTCCTGATAACACATGCATGTATTTTTTTTCCAATTTCTGTCCGTTGGAAAATGACTTATCGCATGAAATGCATTTAGACACATAGTAATGAATATGCATGCTGATATGACTTGATAAAAAATATTCAACATAGCAAATGTTAGTATTAAACCATGCTGAACACAATAATGTGAAAAAATTTGACTTTTGAAATTGTCAAATTGGCACCTTTTACTGTCATTTCTTATCCTATATGAGGACAAATAAGTAAATGTAGAATAGCAAAATAATCTTGGTAATTAGACTACACTTACGGATTTTTTTACTGCAATGTACTGATGCATACAGGATATATATGACTGTGTATAGGTGTGCTACTGAATGGCCACCTAGTCATGCCTATGTGCATATGGATAGTCCCATTTACAAAGGGGCTATGGCAAAATTTTCCCAAAATGTAGGTATTGGGTAGTCATGCATTTTTAACTCTACTGTAGATGTATGTTAAAGCAATGCATGCATGCATGTAATCATAGAATGCATTTTGAAAAGACTCTAGGTAAGAAATTACCACACCCTTTCTGAGGTGATTTGGAGACTTGCTGTCCGGATATCATGGATCCAGATCAGCCGAGTAGTTCCCGCAAGACCACTTCTGGTGTACGGAGGAGGGCTTTTGAAGAGCCTCAGTGTCATTCTGTGAGACAACCTCGTCGTTTAGGCGGAGGCGGTGATACGCCCTATTCGAGTTGAGGTGCCGATTGTCGAGGAGGAGGAGGATGCACCGATCGAGGTTCATGCTCTTGCTGTACGTGTTCCCCGTAGGGAATAGCCAGGTATTCAAGTGGCGAACCTAGATCTTCTGGGTGACTTGAGTAGACATCCTTCAATATACTTGCACGCAAACGAGGTATGAAGTTAGATCTGTAATCTTCATTATTTTCTATTGATGAGGAGTCAAGGAGTCTGATGTTGATCTGCATTTGATGTAGGTTCCCAGCTTCACACTGCCTCGGGGAACTGGTTTAGCATCCACTCTATGTATCAGGCCTTGCATGATGACTATTGAGCGATCATCCATGGCTGGGAATTCGGGAGGTTCTTCTCCATTCTACCCCTTCGTTGTCCCTGGGTTACCTCAGGGCATTGTCTGAGCGGTGGTTCCACCAGACTCAGTCGCTCTATTTGCTGGACTGTGAGGTGATGATGACGCTGATGGATTGGCAGTTTATCACAGGTATAGAGTTTGGAGGGGAGCCGGTGCCTTGCACGGCGGATATCACCCCTACTGCCGTCAGATCCTTGTTGGGAGTTTCGGCGGAGGCGCTTAAGGGTAGGACTGTTCGTACAGGTCCTTTGAGCGTAAATGCTATGAGCGGGCTGTTGAGTGAGCCTATACCCGATGATGTGGGAGTCAGGGATCGCATTCTTTGGTGATTATTCCTGATGATCATTAGGGGCTGCTTTATAGCAGATAATTCCTCTACGGTGTCCTTCGCTTTGATTAGCGCCACTCGACACGTGGACCGTATAGGAGAGTATGATTGGGGTTCCTACACCTTTGCCTATTTCCTCAGGGGAATGCGCATGCGATCGCAAGGCTTGACCGAGGCGTGCTTAGGATTCTACCCATTTCTGCTAGTGAGTGTTTCTCTTATCTTTTCTCATGTATGGGTTAAGAGTGTTGACTGACAGCAGATGTCTGCCTTTGTGTTGGCAGTTTTGGGCCTATGAGAGGCTTCCTTGTTTGCGTCCTGTGAGCGTGTTGGGTTTAGACACCTATCCACGAGGACGGAGATGGCATCATTCCATACTGGCGGAGATCCCTGTTGCTGAGGGTTTCACTCATTGTCGCCTACAACTGGAGTTATTGACAGCTGATGTCATCACATGGATTCCCTACTCTAGAGAGCATTTGGGAGTTGGCTTTGAGGATGGGTACCCGACTGGAGTAGAGTATGTCATTTCCACCCGCAGGATTCCTCTCTTTACAGATGGAGGATGGGAGCTCCATTTAGGAGAATGTGCTATTAGGAGCACTACAGGAGAGATCCGTATGCCGATCTTGCCTCCTGTCAGGCGTTATTGGCCTGTTTTGCAGTCACCCGTTATTGACATCCCATTGATGGTTTTACATTATCAGAGGGCCCCTATTCTCAAGAGACGTTCCAGCATTGGTGGATCCCTCGTACGATTGGAGCTCAGACCCGCGCCACACAATTTATGGGGGATATGGTTCCAGGTTCCGTGATGATGAGGGATTGGCTAGCCTGTGTCAGAGATCCGACTCATGTGACACATATTAACAGACTGACTCGGTAGCTGGACCAGTCACATCTTTTCATTCGGCATTTGGGCAGAGATCCTGCAAAGGTAGATACTTTTGATCCTTCCAGCTCTGGCGGTGGTCCCTCAGGTGACCCATATGGTTTTGCCAACGCAGATCCTCCTTTGTATCGGCCTGACATCCCTGTAGATAGAGATCCAGTGACTTAGGAGGAGTTACATCAGGTGGACAGGATCGATGATGTAGACATCGATATTATTAACTTTTTCTAATGTATTTCTCGTTATCTCTTTTGATAGGCCTCTGTTAGCATCTGGGTAGCTTCGCCCATTCTCGCTATATCTTTTGATAGGCCTCTGTTGTATGTTGGGTAGCTTCGCCCCATTTCCTTATATTTTAGCTGTACAGAGATGTATTAGATGATGATATACTTATGAATGTATGTATAGTTTTCCATTCCCTATATCATATTTCCATCTATTGTATCATGCATGTTATTATGTTATGCATATGTATGTATGTCTAGAGATACTCAGCATTGACCCTTGGATGGTCTTATGACACGACCCGCACAGATGTCTTCTTCGACAGTTAGCCGTATCGATCATACCCCACCATTTGTGGTGGTAGCTGGTATACGATCACGGTATGATAGTATATCACCATCAGACATGGTGATCGTCGATGATTTGCTGTAGCATACTATGACCTTACTGATGTTTCAGGTTCTTCCAAGATTTGTAGAGGGCATACTAGAGCACTGGGTACCGGACAAACATGTATTTTGATTTGGGACCCGTGAGTTGACTCCTACTTTGGAGGAGTATGCACGATTGACGATACTGCCTCTGGACAGACCTTGCGTGCATATGGTGATGGGAGACATGAGTAGACAGTTCATGACTCTCACAGGATTGAGGCACATAGTGGTGCAGGATGAGATTACATCCGGCCATGTCATATCCCAATGTTTTCTATTTGACAGGTTTGGCTCTGAGGACAGCTATGCACGGCATTCCAGGGATTTCACCACACTGGAGGATCATTGGCGTTCAACCAGAGTAGATGTACTGCTTCTGTGCGTATTGTCATATGTCTTCATGTCGCGGTACATGGATGAACTAGATATCGCCGTCGTCATGGAAGTGAGAGCTCTTAGAGAGGGTCATACCATTATTCCGATGATCATTGCAGAAACCTTGAGGTCAGCTACATACTGCTGCACTTATCTGGCAGGAGTGTTTACAGGTAGCTCGATCATGTTATATGTGTGGTTTATATCACACTTGAGACCGATTGGCACATTTAGACATCATGGATTTTTTTTCACCCATGATATAGCTATGACGTATCCTTCTAGCCTGCGGAGTGTATAGATGCTGCATCTTGGTCCGCTTTCCTGGCAGGGCTTAGAGATCCATTTGATATATTGTCGTTTTCAGGGCTCAGCTCTCCCTAATGCTTCATTACTCATGCTCTGGGCACGGATTATCTTCCTCTGGCTGGATTGAGGGGCATAATCACTTACCACCCACTAGGCCGTGATGTGTCAGTTTGACCAGTTTTAGGATTTCCATCCGTATAAGCGGGCAGTGAGTCAGCGCTTCGCGTCACACCATTTGTCAGCGGAGGACAGATCCAGGTTGTATGCTTGTTGGGATCAGCGAGAACTGGCTGAGTTTTCTGTCAGTCATCCAGGTTGTTCTGTAGAGTATTCCGAATGGATGGAGATAGAGACTGCATCGACTATGGCAGTATCCACAGTGCAGGAGATTGATTATGATGATGAGGAGCCTATAGAGGAGGCTATTATTTCCACCGATGATTTGACTGCTGGGATGCCAGCATTTGTGATGGATTCTCCCACCCCGAGTGCCATTGTTACCCAGAATTTGGCAAAACATTTCGAGCAGAGCTTACATCTGATGACCTATGATAGAGATCAGGCTAGGGCTGCGATGTTGATAACTCTTGATGAGAGATACCGCTCTGTTAGAGAGTGATGAGGCTAGATCAGCCAGGGATATATTGATAAGAGAGCGGGATGTCGCCTTATCTGCTAGGGATGTGGCCATTGCAGATAGCACTTCCATTAGATCCCAGATGACTATCAGTTTGGCCGACATGAGTGCTTACATTGATGAGCATTATGCCACTATGCAGTTAGCCTCTGATCTGCTAGCTCATGTAGATACCCTTGGGCAGGAGCTTGCAGTGCTTCCTCCATCTTCAGAGAAGGATGCTATGTTAGATCTGATAGTCCGCATGCACACAGATCTGTAGCTAGCTTTGTATTTTCCTGCACAGACTAGCTTAGCCATTTTGTCATGTACAGCTACAGATGTATATATCAAACAGTATTATGTATGGCAGAGAAATATATTTTGATTCACTTCCCTTTTAGTTATGCCTTGATACTTACTTGATGTTTGCCTGTCTTTCCATGGCCTTGTTATCTTGACGCATTCTGAACTTATCATTGATAGATGGACATTGAGACGTCGCACGTAGATTTGACAATGATGTCATCCACGTAGATCTCCTTTCGGGATTTGACAATGATGTCATCCACGTAGATCGAGGCATTTGACAATGATGCCATCCACGTATATATATATATAAGCAATTAAACGGTCCAGACCAAAGTCTAGGCTCAATCGAGGCATAACTCGATAATGTTAGTCCATATATATGAAATATATACATATATTAGTATACATATATAGACAGAAATGAAAACCATAGACCGAAGTCCGGAAAATGCACACAACATGACTCTCAATGTGTATAACAAAGGTGTATATATGAAGAAGGCTTTATAAAATGTAAGAAGGCTTACGGTGGGCGCCAAAAGTAGACTTCTATGACTTTAAATGGATAAACACTCAGCTCTCGCTGGATAAAATACAGCTATATGTGAGCTAACTAGTGTTTAAAAAGAGGAAACACTCAAAAGATGTGTATGCAGAGTAAAATGGACAGGGCTTCCTCGCCTTTTTCCTTCTCTCCCCCCTCTCAAATGGCTGACCCAATCCTTGTATATATAGACGGATGGCCGCAGTACACTTGTGGCCAGCCTTGATTGTACTACTTGGTTGTCGTGGTGGATTCGAGCCTCGCGGGTCCCATAGTCTCGTAGTACGTGCACTCATGCACTGTAATGTTCGCTCGAACTTGTAGAACTTCAATCCGAGCATCCGAATGAGGTATATTTGACCTTCTTCGAACCGCTGGTGTCGAGAGTTACGCAATGACATGGATTAGAGGTTGTACGAAGTCAAGAATAGGGATCTATGCCCATGGTCTTCAATCTTCAAATTCTATCCAAAGTACTGCCACATGTAATAGTCACTCGGGATTGTCACTCCTCGATTCTTGTGGGACATTGTTGGATGTATGTATGTATTAAGTGTTGAGACGACGTCTCATTTGTCGAAGGAACAAGATGAGCTTTGACTCCTCGCCAGGGTTATAACTGGTTTGAGTTGAAAGTAGACGTTGCTCAGGGTTACAGCTGAGATTGGACTACTTGTTGGTATGTCGCGATATCATCTTGTTGACGTGGTAAGATGACGTTGTGACTCCTCACCGGGGTTATCGCCGGTTTAAGTGGAAAACAGACGTTGCTCAGGGTTACATCTGAGATTGGGCTGCTTGTTTGTATGCCTCACTGTCATCTGGATTGAAGCTGATCGCATGTTTGACACAAGCATTTACGGGGTTATCACCGGAACTGCAATGGCATCCCTTGGGGCTATAACCAAGGGTGGTGTTGCTACTCCCAGTGTTGTCTCTGGGACTAGAACTAAACGTCGTGGTGTTATCGCTGAGACAGAACTGTCCTCTCTGGTGTTGTTACCGGTCTTTTTATCTATATATCTCGGGGTTATCTCCAAGATCGGAAATGACATTCCCGTGTGTGTGTGTTCTAGGTTAACATGACGTTCTCGGTTTGTGTTCCGGGCTGGAACTAAACTTTCGATGGTATCTGGGATGGATGTAAGCTTTCTTTCAAGGTTATCTCTAAAAGACGAATCTACCCTCCTGCAATGTTAGTAATAGGAGTGTAGAAAATTTTCGAGTGTCTATATGACCTATAACGAGTTATGGCAAAATTTTTGTAAAAGATAAACGACAATTAGAAAGTTAGTAAATGAACCCGAACATGTAGGGTTTCATAAGAATGTAAGAGAATGTAGAAAACATGAGTTATGGACTTAAGAACAAACGAATTCCGAGTTCGGATGACCGAATTACTGGACGAACGAACGAAGAACGTTAAAAACGTAAAACGAATGAAGGGCGAAGATTAAGCCAATTGAATGGCATGTTAATGGACTCAGAATGAAGTTCTGTTCGAGGGTAATCGATGTACGTAAGATAATGGAGAGAATGGCTTTGAAACATCCTCGTTCCGAGTTATAATGAAGAAGTTATGAGATTTCAAAATCAGCATGTCAAGCTTGTAAAAGACTTAGATAATTTTTCTAGGTTTCATGCTCGGCGCTGCAGCGCGAGTCATTCCTTGAGGGTCGGTGCCATAGCACGTGCTCGGTCCATTAGCTACAGCTAATTGGCGCCGCATTGCAAAAGAAATAGAAGGGCACGACGCCGCGGCGCCAGTGCAGGGCAATACCCAGAAATGAGATTTTAACTGCTCAATTTCTCAGGGGATGTGCAAGAAAGAAATATGAATATGTAATTCAACTAATTTAACACTTAATCTAATGTATTAAACCTTTGATGATGTTTGAACGAATAGATTAAACGAGATTAAAAGACAAAGCATGTAGACGTGGGTTACGTAACCAATATCCGGGGACCGTAGTCGCGATAAACGAACGTGGGGAATTACTTCAATTGTGATTCCTTAGACGTTGAGTGACGAAAGTAATGTATAACATTTTTATGTTATGACTTGGTAATGAGAGATAAACGTAAAGCGTTTAGACGCTATGAACGCAACGCTATTGCGATGAACGATCGGTCTTAGCATACAATGAACCGTATGGCTTTGACATTAAGAAAGAATAATGAACATAGGGTTCATGGGATGAATAACGATTGAAAGTGATTAATACTTTGAATAAAGGTTGAATGAGAGATTAAGAGAAGAGCAATGTAAACGTTAAATACGTAAACAATTCTCTTGAATCGTATTCACGTCGGGCGAATGTTCTAAGTATACATTGGTTGTATGACTTAGACGTTGTCGAAGGTAGTAAATAAGATACGATTGGTATCCAGAAAGCCGTAGAGAACGGTAAGAAGTTTAACGAAAGACGAATGTGAGTCGGAGGAGAATGTTAGAATGAAATGTAAGAGTTGAACACTTGAACCGGTGTAAAGATTAAGTGTACGCGAATATTAAACGGGTAGGACCTACACTCCGTGAATGGTTTGACCGTAGAGTAATGAAGATCAGTGATTAAACCTATGATCGATGAAGAAGCTGAATTAAAGACAAGTATGTATAACGTAAAAGAAGCCGAGTTAATGTTTATAACTTGGATAACATTCTGAGTCGAATTAATCGGACGTTGTAAGTTAAGAATAAGGTAACATAAAATGTTTATCGCTATTAAAACATAAAATGAATATGGAATGATCATTTTGAGTATAAAAAAGACTGTATGACTTAGATGATGATGAATAAATCTTGAGGTATGGCATTTAGTTGCCAGAAAGCCATAAGGAATAAGAATTTGACTTAACAAATATTATAGTTTAATAGTTCGGATAAGTTAAGATAAGTTTAGGTTGTGGTACAATCATAACCTTTGATGGTGGACATATGGGAGTTGGGCTAAACAATTCCTTCAGAGAGCGAAGGTATATACAAAACTGGCAACTAATCTAACTCACTGTGTGGGCAGTGTAGATGAGACGGGAACTTGTTTGTTGGTTGTTTGTGGGAAACCACTCGGAGTACCATATGGACTACTAGCAGAGATACGATGTGTGCTGAGTCCTAGGAAAGTATAAGAAGAAGATAAGAATTTAAATCATCAAAGATGATGAACATATTGAGTAAGACATCTCCGTATGTCATGAAGCCGTTAACCGGTAAAGGAAGTTGGTCGCGTAAACTTAGTTTGTAAGAACGCGAACCCTAAGAAGTAAAGTTAAGTAAACCAATGCGTAAAGTCAAGTATATGACTAATTGGTGTATGTGTTATTTCCTTATGTGCTACATAGGAATTGGAATGAGCAATTCAGCGTAAACTATAAGCCGTAGCTGTGTGTAAGGCAAGTTTCCTAACTTCATTCATATTTTAAATGAATGCTAGTTTCTAAACTTCTTAAATGTTGAACTTGAGAAGTTTTGTCTATGTGAAAATGTGTGATATTTGTACAAGGTGTTAGAATATATGAGGCCTTGTGCCACAATGCGAACACTTCGGTGTTTCTATGATATGAACTATTCTATGATTGAACTGTTCAATATGAGCATGTTCTGTTTATACATGAACCGTTATTGTTAAGTCTGTGCTATTGATTCTAGCCAGACAGAATGTGTATGAACGAGAGTAGAAAATGAAAGTATTTCAAAGGGAATGTAACTAATGTTTTAAAATGATAGGAATCAAGATTATTCCTATTATTCAAGCTGCTTCATAACCTTTGTTTGGTTATTGAAGTCTTACAAGAATGTTTGAATTCTTAAAGTTGTTTGTTCAACTGTTATGACTTGTTGGGCAAATGAATGCTCACACTTGCTTTAAATAAAAACATTTTCAGTTAATGATGTTAGAAAGAACTTAAGGATCCCGGAAAGATTAAGTTGATCAGTATCCAGAAGAAGTGCCATTCATTAGATGAATGAGCGTGAAGATCAAGCGAAGACTTGTAATATAGAATGATAGAATTAAACTATAGAATAGTTTAATGAACGATTATGTATCCTTGGTGGCCGATAAAAGTCACTTGTACAAGATGTAATGAATAATGTAATTATCATTATTTGGAATGAAAGAGGTTTTAAGGTTTTAGAACCTGGGATTTGAAGATGTATGTTGTTATATTTAGCTATATAATGATGTATGTTTGGAAGAAGATGGGATTGTGACGTACGGAATCCGGATGTGAAAATAGATTAGATTTTGGGGCATTACAGTCTGTGCGTTTACGCATGACCTAGTTTCGTTATTTATTATTCTGTTAGAATATCCTGTCTGTGCGTTTACGCATAACCTGATTCTGTTATTTATTATTCTATTAGAATAACCTGTCTGTGCGGTCTATCGCATGCCTGGTGATTTCTTTTGTTATTCCATTCTTTATTATACTCAGTTGGTTAAAGTTTTGGCTTTTATACTCCATGAAATTAGTGGAATATCTTTGATATTTGCGCTTCACCTAGTATCTTTTCATGGAAATATTCTTTTGAGCATTCTTGAGTTTTACCCCCACAAAGCAGTATCATGTTGACAATTTGGACGTTATTGGTTCTTGGATAAATTAATTCTTGAACTTGTTTAATTGTATTCTTATATCATTGTCATCATCCTCATGTTTATATTATATTGAAATTCATCTGTGGCCTGTAGTGCATAGATGGACTTAGTATGATTATGACCAGGGATTATTCGGTATAATCATGACCGTAATATTACAAATGATGTGGTAAAAGTCCTTATTAGCCCGTAGTGCATTGATGGACAGTTGTTGGCATAATCATGACCATTGATGAATATCCGAATATCCTTAGCCTGTAGTGCATGGATAATTTGTGGTTGTGATACTAATGAATATCCTTGGTCGAAAAGGTGGATGATGTGGATTATATATTGTCGAGTCCCAAATGATAAAAGTGATTAAAACCTTTTAAATCATAGAAGATAGTAGATTTTATTCTCTACTTGACTCTTCTAATGGATTGCTTGTTCCGCTACAGTTAAACTTGATGTTTGTTTTATTGTATCAGTTTAACACTGTTAAAGGCTAATGATAATTTATTTTGTATTATCTTAGTCATAATATTTCTTGCTGGGCTAGTTGAGCTCACCCTTTTGTTTTTATTGTTCTCTTCAGGAAATGAGAACGTAACAGGGACTAGTCAGGGAACAGAGTAACGGTCCAGATGATAGCATTAGTAGTCCTCACTATTCTATGAAATAGTGTGTTAATAAATGTATTGAGGACTTATTTTGAGTTTGAATACAGTCTAGAAGACAATATTTGTATTAAAACTCACATCTCATGTTGTATATTTAAAATTGTATTTGTATTCTGTACCATGTATTTGGCGACTCAGAATAGGTGATGTATACCTATTTTGGGGGCGTCGCAGTGAGACTCTGTTGTACAACCATGGCTTCAGTCCTTGCTCAAATCTCCTTGCCTTTCGCTCATCCATATTCACTTGATATGGTGCAAAACTCGCTAACTTATTGAACCTTGCAATATACTCCGACACTGTCATTGTGCCCTGTTTTAGCTCTAGAAACTGTACTTCCATCTAGTTCTTTGAACTTTCTAGAAAATAGGTTTCAAAGAATATTTCCTTGAACCTTTCCCAAGTCATTACCCCTTGACCTCCTCGAGTTTTATTGTCTTGCCACCAATAACTAGCCTCTATTTTCAACATGAATGTTGCAAAAGCAGTCTTCTGGTTATCCCCTACCCTAGCAACATCGAAAACTTTCTCTATCTCCATGATCCAGGTCTATGCCTCAACCGGATTCATGGACCCACAGAATTCTGGTGGCCCAACTGCCTTGAAATACTTAAATGTCGCAGCTTGATTCTGTGGCTGGTTCTATAATGCTCCCGTCAGTAGTGTTACGAATTGCTGAACTGGATTAGCTTCAGCATTGTTGTTATCCTTAGGGGTCCTTTGTCGGGGTTGACGTCTTGGAGGCATTTTCTGTTAAAATATACTCATTAGATTCTATTTAATCTTTTAAGTATTTACTATTTAATTTGCACACTATAAAAGATTATCACGTAACACATAACACTTTGAATAAAATAATAACTTTTACTCATTCATAATGTTTTAGAAACATAAGAACTATAGCATCGCTGCTATTTACATTACTTTCCTGAACTACAAAAGTTTCAGGATAACTACATCATCATTATATCCCATTGGTTATATCATACCCGGGATTTACATCTTATTTACTTCTCAATCACATAATAATTTAATTTATGACGTCCTATTAAAATGCTGCATAGCCTTATGACGCTCCTCTTCTATGATACAAAACATTGTTCAGCGATCTAAAATGTACGATGGCATCATCTCGAACTGAATAGGATAATACATGACCCGGTCTTGAGCTTTATTAATCACGGTGTTGAATACGTTATTCATCTCTTCCATCTTGATCCTTTTTACTTATACCTCTCTCTCTGCCACCCTGGCTCGTTGAAAAGTTCCCTCATAAGCGTCTTCGGCTCTTGCCCTCATCGTAGATTCTTCTTTCAATTTGTTATCCAGCTCTATAATCTTCTCTGTCAGTTGCTCGTTCTCTCCTTCAGTGTGGATCAGCTTCTCTTTAACATTATTTAGACGTTCATCTTGATCCTGGATCTTGTTGTCCTTCTGCGCCATTGCGATTTGCTGTTCAGCTACTATCTCTTGCAATTCCTCGACGATATCTTTGAGTTCCACATTGCGATCGTATACTTTGTCCTACATACGGGCAGCTATCGACTTAAGTGGAAGCTCTTCCTCCTCGTCCTCCTCGTCCTCATTCGACTGTGGCATCTCAACAGGGTCCTCCTCATTCATCTCTATCTTATCATCCTCATCAGGTAAGCCCTCCTGCTCAACCACTGTGACCAACAGAGTTGATTCCCATGGTAGTAGTTTTTCCCATATCACCTGAATATCTCGAGGCTCCTCCTCTCTAGGCATCTGGGGTCCTTCTTCCCTAGCCTGACTGGATTCTCCTACATTAGCCATCCTGTCAACCAAATTTTAAGTTTTAATTACTAATCATTACTACTCGACACTCACGATCACATAGGTTGTAATCACATAAGCACATAAGTGTTTTATTACTTTTTCCTTAAAACTCGATAAGAGTTTATCACCACTATCTTTCCAATGGTTACTTCCTAAGGCTTTTCCCCACCTAAGGTTCATAACCTAAAGCTTTGATACCAACTTGTGACACCCCCAAATCTAGGTACTTCATTCCCACAAGACTTGGTGTTCACTTTCCATTCATTCATATCTATCTACCCAAATATAATAAATTTAAATCAGAAATCCTCCATTTAAAAGGGTTACATCATTAATCAAAAAGTCTTCCTAGGTTATCTAACCTTAAACATCAATCAAGTGCGAAAATAAAATAATTACATCACATCATTAACTATAAAGCCCAACATCATGACAATAAATGAAATTATAAGTCTTCATCACTTGCACATTTTTCCCTTTCATTTGCTAGTTGTAGGTTCATCTACCTTCTCAACTTTAGCTGCAATAATTATATTTATGCAAGAGTGAGCAAAACAATTGCTCACTAGATATAACAATGAATCAACAAAAGAAAAATAACTGCCAATGTATAGGCTCATCAAAACTGAATAGTACTCTATCAATGATAACCAAAAACTGAAATCAAAATATTAATTAAATCTGAGGGTCATAAGACCACGAACTATGTTCATCTTTACAAGTAATCTTTCAACATTAACCTTAACAATTATACTTTAGGGACTTCACGTACTTAGAGGGATCAGCCATTTGTACAATGAATTATGCACAAACATCTAAACGCATTGTGTATCCCCTATAATAGGGTAGTTCTTCTCAGTTTTAGAGTATAAGTCCGCACCAAAGAAAGTTTAGTTTGGATAAGCTTCAATGGTAATTTATAGTTTAACGACCATCAACTAAAGGATTAGTTGAATCAACAAAGTTTGATAACACTACAGTTGATCACTAACAACATAATATGGAACAATGAATAATCGTAAGCGAACTAACTATATATTTAACTCATGCTTAGAAACAACTACAAAGCATAAGTATTGAATAACAATAAACCTTTCTTGAATAATATTAAGCTAGGGCTATGAATTATTGAATATATATTAAGTAATAGTAAGCTGAAAGTAAAACTTGCTCATTATGAGAATAACTTGTGTCAAGTAATTGAAATAAGGTAATTCGACATTAGGAATTGGAATTCAAGAAATTGCATTCACAATACAAGAATGACATTAAAGAAACTTGTCTAACAATAAACCAGTTAGAATACATCGATAACTATTGGAATTCAAAATTTGTTCGAATAAAGTTAAAGTTATAGCTTGCTCAAATAATGATTAGGAATACAAGAATTTGCTTAATTAAAGTTTAGAGTAAGAAACTTGCTCAATGTAAAAAGATAAGGTTTAGAAACTTGCCTCGCACGTAAGCTATAAATTACAACTCACGTTCACCTACACATTTTAGTGGAATCACAAAATCTATTAGATATGTTAACATCCACTTCCAAAATAACACACACTTCTAGCTAAACTTGTTAATTTAGTACAAGTCTTATGCTACCATATATATTTCAGAAATTCCAAGTGTTAACTTCACAACACTTATTTACTAATCCTCATGTTCAATAAATCACAACAAGTCATTTTCATAGTTACTAACTTCTTATAACTTTAGAATTACAAACCACATGACACTATATATGTTGTTTAAACCTCCACATTACATGTTTGACACATTAACACATCATTGAACTAAATTACAATTGTATTCAAGATCTGTAGCAGCAGCAAAAACCACTGTCTCAAGACAAGGTATACGTATGCAATTGCACCATACCTAAGCTTTCGACCAAGGCAATTTATTACCAATGAATCACTACGCCATTTCGGCTTTTGGTACCAGTAAATTCTTGCTTTAGTGCATAAACGTAACTAGAAAAGCAAAGAATAAAGAGCAATTTTTAGCCCAACTAACACGAATTTCATCCATAAAACAGTTAAATTAACAAATATAATTGGTATAGAACCATCACAAACATGTTTGCTAACATATTCAACCACTTAGAACAATTTAACAACCACTTTAACTAATTTAATTCCTTAAATTTCATGTTTTTACACAAAACACAATTTTTTTTGACATTATTCATAGAAATCATCACTGTAATCACAATTCTTGTTCAAATTACTTCGTTCAAACTACGTTCTCTTCGTTTCTTAATGGACTAGCATAAGCAAAACTCAATTTATAGATTAACACACAATTTGACCACCAAATTTGGTACTTTCACAAGCCATATGAAAAATATATATATACTGTAATTACTTTTACTAATTTTTAAACGAAATTAGCATACAATTCCTTGTTTACATACAAACTCAAAAATAACCAACACGTATAATCACCACAATTAAGTTGTATAGCAATAATTCAACAAATTGAATTCACAGAACATATAAATTATGCTGTAAAACTCATATATATATATATATATATAATTCTAAGGTTAAAGAAAATACCTTCAATTGGTCGAACAATCCTTGTTAAACACAGTAATTTGTTGCGAAATTCTTTGATTTTCTCTCAATCTCACTCTCTATCCTCTCTCAAGTTCTCTGCAGCTTTTCTTCTTAGGCCAAATGACAATTCACGTAAAACTAATACACACTTTAGCATAAAGATAAAAACTGATAAACCATAATACATCTAGTTATTAGAATATCAGTTACAAATATAACGCTTAGGCTATAAAAATATTTTATTTATTATTTAATTTATTTTATTTTATTTATTTATATTATCTAAAAATTCAAAAAAAAATCAAAATTCAAAAGTCACAAGGCTTTGTTTGGCAAAAATTCTTTAAAAATTAAAGACTTAATATTTTAAGCCTTGTTTGGTTAAATCAATTTAAAACTACTTTAGTTTTATTTTAATAAACAATTTCGCTTTATAATTTATATTCACATATTATTTATTTGGATTTCTATATCCAACATTAATCAAATAAATTAATTACACATAATATATTTTAAATAAATATTCCACTCAAACAAATATAACAAAATTATAATTTCATTATAATTTTATTTAATAATTTAACATACCACTTTAAATTATTAAATTAAAACAACAATATAAATTCTCATGTTATATTATAACTCTCTAAATTATAAATTAGTTTAATTTAGAATATTATCTAATAAATTAAAGTCATCAATATTTACTAATAATAACCACATCAATAAAATATTTATTTCATTTAATAAATATTTTTAATTATAACTAATAAAATCTTGGACTGTTACATCCTTCCCTCCTCAAGGATTCTGTCCCTAGAATCACAACTCAAACAATAAAATCGTCATAGATGATCTGAAAACCAGGCTGTTGGCTTGAAGAGTGTGTTTCCCTGATGGGGCAAATGGGTATGAAGAAAGGTTGTGTGTGGTAAGGATTAGAAAACCTGAAATGATTGGTGATCCAAAACCAGGATGTTTGCTTGATGGTAACTTCAGACATAGTACCATTTCACGGTGTCCGAGTTGATGAGCTGTGAAAATTCATCGTTGTCCATTTCTTGTAATCTAAGAGCACCCCCTGTCAATACCTCCTTGACAATAAACGGGCCTTCCTAGTTTAGAGCAAATTTTTCCTTTGACTGATCTTGGTTATCATTGATCTTCTTCAAAACCAAGTCATGTTGTTTAAACTGTCGTAGCGGACTTTTCTGTTGTGGGATCTAGCGATCCTTTGTTGGTATAACTGACCATGTAAGATAGCATCACTTCGCCTTTCGTCTATTAAAGACAATTGGTGATACATGTCATGTAATCATTGGTCTTCATCCAGCTGAGCATCTATCAACACTCTGAAGGATTTCATTTCCACCTCTATGGGGAGCACTGCTTCCATCCTATAGATCAATGAGTAGGGGGTTGCCCCGCTGGAAGTATGCATTGAAGTTATATAGGCTAATAGAGTCAAAGGCAAGAGGTCAGACCATCCTTTGTGATTGGTGGAGACTATATAGGCTCAGGATCTGTAGGTGAAGATAATCGCCGTATGCTTGAAGATGAAGGAATCTGTTTGTGCTTGTGAGGATTCTTGTGACTAGAGCTAGCAGAATAGCCTAATCCAGTTTTCCCTTTTTGACTGGGAACTTGAATTGGGCATTTAATGCATTGATGATCTTTATTTAACCCTTGCCCGGGTTGATAACCCAATGATATTGTAGACCCTCAAAATTTTGTTTTCCTGTTACTAACTATGCAGGAGCACAAAAACATTTTTTTCACACTCTAGAGATAACCTGGACGACCACAAAGCCAGTTCTAACCTCGGAAATAACCTCGGAAGATCAAGTGAAAATCCCGGAGTCAACTCCGAGAGGTCAAGCCAACCTCAAAGATAACCCTGAGGACATTCAGAGTTGACAGTTGGACAATCTCAGAGATAATCCTGAGAAAAGACTGCTATAACTGCGCTAAAACCGAAGATAACCCCAGGAGGGGCAAAATGGTCATTTTGCCAACTCAACTTCAAATCAAATCACATTAACTCATTTCAACTCAAACTTCTTCAAAAGAAGTTCCACAAGAACCATATCCTAACTTCTGAGCGCAAACTACACAAAACGGCTTAACGGACTGCCTGACGGAAACCCGGAAATGCCATTTTAGTCATGAACCCATCTTCCTAGAATTAAAAAAGGGCAAATACTATGTCATTGCATAGCTCTCGGAAAGAGCTTTCTGGAATGGTATGACATGCTTTCATCAAACTCCCGAATTGAAAGTTATGAAGGTTCGAGAGAACAGCGCATCGTCTGAGTGCACATACTTTCGAGACAACAGCGACCCACGTTAGTTCGGGAACCTCGGGCACCAAGCAGTACACTGTTCTTTCGCCAGTAGTACACTGTCTGTCATCACATAGGTACACTTACGGCTCCCCCCTCTATAAATAGAGGGCTTGGGGTGGCCATATTTGCAAGAGAAAAGGCGAGGAAGCCCTGTCCAATTTTGCTCTGTACACACTATAAACTGAGTGTTTTCTCATTTTAAACACTTGTTAGCTCATATATTCTCATATTTTTACCAGCGGGAGCCGAGTGTTCATCCACTTAAAGCTATAGAAGTCTTCTTTGGCAATCCACTATAAGCCTTCTTACACACTTTAAAGCCTTTCTCTTCATCTTTGCACACACTCTTCTTCACGTTGAGACTGTCGTGTTGTGTGTGTAGGCCCGGACTTTAGTCCGTGGTTTTCATTTCTATTTGTATATATATATGGACTAACATTATCGAGTTATGCCTCGATTGAGCCTGGATTAACGTCTAGAGCGTTTATTTGCTTATATATATATATATATACATTTCTGTTAGGCCTTGAGTTTACTTCGTGGCCTTTTACTACTTTATTTACATTCCGTCCCGTTTGGAGTTTACTTCATGTTGGTTGATCATTTTTACTGCTTTATTTATGTTTAGTCCCGCCTGGAGTTTACTTCATAGCGGTTGATCATATTTATTACTTTATTTACATTTTTGATCCCCCATTAGGTGCTTCGTGGTGGTTGATCATGTCTCTCTCTATATATTTACCGCTTTTATATATTTACATTTCTGATCTCCTATGGTGGTGCTTCGTGGTGGTTGATCATGTCTTTATATATATTTTACGCTTTTATATATTTACATTTCTGATCCCCCATAGAGATGCTTCGTGGTGGTTGATCATGTCTATATATATATATATATATATATATAACGCCATCGCTTTCGAGATAAATTATGTGCATCATGTGACCCTAGGAATCATAAGTTATAACAGATTCGATCTCATCAATCTAGATTCGGTTTCTATGATAGACATTTTCAGCTGTAAGCAGCTTGTAAGTGTTGAAATTCCTTAGATGGCTTTCATGCCTATGAGGATTTCGGCACTGCTATATATTATTTTTTCGAAGATGCTTCGCATCTCGAAAATAAAATCAACCAAGCCGAACATTTAATAAAATGGAAGTATCAAAGGCCTCAATTACTATTGAGCACGGGGTTTGAAAAACCTCTTTAACAAAACATCATTGCCATATCTTGTTTAAAACTAAATTTTTATACAAATTCAAACCCTTTGTATATAGGTGCGAACGAGGCTTCACACTACTTCCAAATAACAGCACATTGACCCACACACACACACACATTCATATAATAGTTTCTTGAAAAGTGGCAGTCACCATGGTAACACGGATGTCGGGGGGTGCCTAACACCTTCCCTCCGCATAATCAAGCCCCCAAACCTAAATGAATCTAGGTTTCACAGACTCGTTTAGCAGTGTTACATCACTTGGTTAATGTGCAAACCTTTTCTCAGTTGCGTTGGTGCAACTAGTTAAAAACACCAACTGGCGACTCTTACAGTCAAATCGTCAACATATACATGTCAAACCTTTTTCACTTATTTTTTCAAACAAATCTCACCTAACATGAGAACACCAAAGAACATTAACAGAAAAGGGACAAATAAAAATCCCAACGTCGACAGGTGGCGACTCTGCTCGGAACTCTAGTAAGATGGCTTAAGCTGCTTCTACAATCTTTTCAAAACTGTTATTTACTTTTGTATGGATGTTGCATTTACATTTTTTATGAATGTGTACGAATGCATTTTACTTACTGCACTGCAATATATCTATTTGTTATGTTAGTGCTTCGCACATGTCATCATTCCCATAACGGTGAGACACGTTGTATATAAATGTATGTTGTGTGGTTCCTCCACCAAGAGGCTATCCTGTCGGTGTTTGATTACTGGACTCATAGGGAGACTAATTCCAACGAGGCTCAGGAAAGGCACCACTTAGATTCGCTCCAGTTGAAAGACCGGATTAACTTCCCGTCAAGTAAATTGCAATAATCTGGGAACCTTCATGCTAAAAATCCGCGAGAGTAACCTAAGATAGGTCAGCCTCTGATAAACCAAACGCGGAGGAAAGTCTCTTCATGCTTGCCATTTTCAATTACTTGTAAAGATAATTACTTGTAATTTCATTCCATCTCAATGTAATGGAAAATATGAGGGAATATGTGTACATGCATATTAAAACCTGACATGTTATCATCCGTTTTGCAGGAAAATATTCCTAAAACGGATACATCACGTAGCATATAACATTTATGCATTCCCTAAAACTAAACAACGTAAGTCTTTTTATAGGGAAGCAATTGGTCCCATTTCCCGTTCAAAGTCCAGAAAGGCATTAAGCCCATAGCCAAACATGGCTAAAAATGCTCAGCCTGATCCTACTTTTGTCTCTCACGAGGAGTTCAAAAGATTAAGCTATCAAATTACAGAGTTGGTTGTTATGCTCAAAGAACTACACCAATCTACTCAGGGTCCACAAATACCCATCCACATAGAATCCTTTGCACATGGAGGAACCCAAGGCCAAACAATGCCTACTCAATTAGAGTCATTCATACCAGGGGAAGTCAGTTTATTGGAAAAAATATGGAAACCCATATACCTGAACCTCTTTCCAATAAAGGAACCAATAAAACCCCTAAAATCATAAAACACAGGGATGATCAAGGAACTGGGGATATAAGAAAGAAAGTCCAACAAATGGAGGAAACCATCCGGTTAATAAAAGGGCCGGAAACTATGGTAGTGTCACCTATTCAGATCTCTGCATATTCCTAGGGGCTCGATATCCTGATAAATTTAAAATCCCAGAGTTTGAAAAGTACAATGGGGTAGGCGATCCCTATACACACCTAAAAGTATATATTGGTGAGTTGGGGTCTTATGCTGAAGACGAAAGCCTCATAATGCAACTTTTCCAAAAGAGTCTCACTAGAGAGGCTAAAGCCTGGTATGCCCGACTTGACAATGCCAAACCACAACTGGGAAGAATTAGCCCACGCCTTTCTAAATTAGTACAGTTTTCAGTCACAAATGGCACCAGATCGATACCAAGTGACTAAAGTTAAAAAGTAGAGTACTGAATCTTTTCGAGAATATGCCCAAAGGTGGAGACATCTAACAGCGCAAGTCATTCCATCAATAACAGAAACTGAGATTGTAATGACGTTTATTGATATCCAAGAGGCTCCTTACTATGAGAGGATCCTAGCAGGCATAGGAAAGCCATTATCGAAAATGATCAAACACAGCGAAATGGTAGAGATGGGTCTAAAGGTAGGCAAGATTAAAGACTTCACTGCCTTGGAAGCAGTCGCCAAGCATATACAGACTGGAAAGTATGCGAGCGATCCCAAGGGGGTACCCAATAAAGGCACTGAAGATGTATCCCTTGTTGGACAAGGGCAAGCTAGTAAACCAACCTACAGTCTCCCCATTTGGAAAAAGTGAGACATTCTGCCATTTCAACAACAGGTTGTATTTAACCAATTCCAGGACAGGAAAAGAATATTTGAGAGAACGAAAAATTGGGTGTTCACTCTAATAGGCGATTCTCTTGAAAATGTATTTGCAATATTGATGGATCATAAGAAAATTACCGAGCTGCCTCCACCTTTGGAACCAGGGAGCAAAATATACAATCCAAGCCAGAGATGTGCTTACCACTCAGGGTCTCCATGACACGATACACAAGATTGTTGGTCCTTAAAGCATAAAATTCAGAATCTGATCGAAAGTGACAGTATTGTGGTCCAACAACTGACTAACAAAATGTCAACACCAACCTTCCAATGCAGCATGATATGGAGGAAGTAAACATGATCAGGTTAGGAAGCGTTGAAATATATCCAAATCGTAAGTACGTACGAAGGATAGAGGAATACCCCCAAAGTCACAAATCAAAGGTCCTAAAGTGGGAAAATTCGGAGGAGGGTATGATAGTAATGCAAAAATTAAAGATGATCCAGAATCAAGTAAATCTGCTTGCTAAGCTAATAGTGCGACAACATCAGGATACAAGGCAGTTTTTCACTCAACTATCAGAAAGCTAAGAGAAAAAAGTGGTCAACCATAATGCAAACCCATATCTCTCCATGATGAGGCAGCTAAATGAAGAAGATCAGAGCAGGCTAAAAGGAGAAGAAAAGGGGATTGATGAAATTGCTAGAAGATCTCGTCAGCGAAGAAATCGATCGGGGGAATGCGAATTGTCAAAGAAGAAAGATCAAACAACCTCCACAAGAGCCCAAAATTCACCCCTTTGAGCAAATCAAATGAAGAAATGCTATACTCTCTAATAAGTGAAGGATGGATTACTGAGTTGTTGCCTCCTATAAATCCCAAGATAAAGAGTTATGATTCCACCAAGATGTGTTTCTACCATTCTAACTCACTTGGACATACGACTTAGGAATGTTGGTCTTTGCGACATAAAATCCAGGATCTCATTGAAAATAAAGAGCTGAAGATAGAATTCTTCATAACCAGAAAAGGCGAAAAGAAAATAAAAAGCTTAATATGTCCACTCGAGACAAGTAGTTCAGAGAAGGTAAAGGCCATGAGCACCAATCTTGGCCGAACATAGGAATCCACAAATGATATTTCTCCGCCAACATCAAACATCTTCTGGTCCAAAGATAGCAACCACGTTCTTGATTTTATCACCTTGGATGATGAGGAAATACTAATCTTGTCCAAGGAAGGTAAAGACAAAAAGGAAAATTCCTTGGAAGAAATGCAACCACAGTTCGAGGGAGATTTCATAGTCGAATCCTCTCAAGCCTAGGAAAAATGCGAAGGAACAGATGAAAGAAAAGATGGTGAGATTGTCGGGGAAGACAACCCATTGAAGAATCCAGAGTCATCCCTTTTTGTGATGGGTCCAGTTCAAGCGTCCATGAGGAATATACTGCATCAGGGGGCGATTAGGTTATGGCCATAAGCGAAGATATTCAGAATCAAGAGGTAACATGTATCGCGAGCCTTAAAGGCAACATCACCACTGACAATTGGACTATCAGGCGCCAACTAGACAAGAAGATGTAGATCCCGGGGTTAAAATTGTGAGTTCCAGAAGATGTTGGGACGGTATCACTTTCTTCGCAATATACCTTTTATTTTCCATGCATGTAAATATTGAAAAAATAAAAATAAAAAAAAAAAATCAAATCAGTCAGGTTTCAGCTCATCTAGCTTGAACTACGAAAGACCTGATCTTCCCACATCAATGGGTGTACATAGGCAACCATTTATGGTGCGGTCAAATCAAATAAAAATCCAATAAACATAAACAAACACTTCAAACATAAACAATGTCATTCTATCAACTCTGAAATAAGTCCCATAAAGGAAGAAACAACGATACACCAAGACAACCAGCAGCGAGGACCTTCAAAGAGCTGACACCCTCAATCACTAGTGTTCATCAAATTAGAAGAAAATCATTAAGGCTGATTGCGCAAACAAGTCAGGAATAATGATTGAGGGCAGTAAACACTACAAAAAAATGGGCCTTCAGCAACAACCCATTTTCGTTGCTAAAGGGGCCAAATTTTGTTGCAAAAGGGTTTTGGCAACGACTTTACTGTAGTTGCATCTTTCGTTGCACAATGAGCGTTGCTAATTATTCTACAACAAACATTTTTTTTTGTTGCCAAAAGTACTACATTTTGTAACGAAATTAGGCTTTCGTACAGAGACATCGATCCTTTAGCAACAAAATGTATTGTTGTTGAATAATTAAAATTTTGTTGCTAAAAACTCCATTTCGTTGCAAAAGCCTGCTAATTGACAACGAAATGAACTCCTTTTTTTTGCAACGACCATGCATTTTCGTTGCAATTGACACCATTTTGCAACGACTTTTATCATTGCAGTAAATTATGAAAATTGTTGCCTAAGATTGCTTTCGTTGTGGAATGTAAACTTTTTAGCAACGATTTTCGTTGCTGATTATATTATTTGGCAACGACATTATGCTGAATCAGCAACGAAAATGTTTGTTGCTGGTTATTTTTCAATAGCAACGAAAGTCGTTGATTAGGAACGACATTATATATTGTCGTTTCTTTATATGCGCAACGAAAGTTGATATAATTTGCAACGATAAAAAATGTTGCCTTTTATGTTAGTATTAGCAACAATATCCTCACCATTGTTATTAGGTTACTTTTTCATTGCCAAATATTATATTTTTAATGTCATTAGCAACAAAAATTTGTTGCTAAATGTATAAAAAATTGTTGCTATATTAAAACTTGTTCAATGCTTTGGTAACGAATTATATTATTGCCAAATCAAAATTTGATATTTTTTTGTGTACCTGTCTGGCTCAATGTCCCCATAGCAAATAATGGCAAAAATACAAAAAATTAAAATATTATTAACTTAATAAAATCATCCACTACATAATCATTCATTATCTTTACAATTAACCATCTAAAGCTACCACAGTTCTTCAATCAAAGTATATATCTACATATATAAAGAGAGTACACTTCATAATTTCGTCCCTTGTCTTTCGTAAACGTAGCACGAAATTTTGATACCCAGTATTGTAAGGCAGGTCGTAGAAGCAGTCTTCATGCGCATATTTAAAAATAATAGCAAAATCAGAAAAATCACCAGAGGCACTTAGTGCCAAAATCAATACACAAAGACAATAAAATTGCTACGTGGTACTAATGTACATCGTATTGCTCATAAGCAAAAAAAGACAATAGAGTTGTTACGTGGTACTAATGTACACTGTAAATTATTATACTTGTGTATATAAGCCAATGTAATTGAGAAGAATGAATCAAGAAATCATTATCCCAAAATCAGGTTCTTATTTTCTACAGATTACATGGACCATCTTTATTACAAGGTCATCAGACTCTATACTCCATCCTCAAAAGCATGTCCAGAAATACACCAAGATATTGTCTTGAAAAAGAAGTCTAAAGTACACAAACTAAATGTGAAATATGACATGCATAATAATTTAACCCAAAGTGCACATATCCCCGTAAAAACATTCCACTCTCGAGTTAATTACGCTAATTGTGTGGGTCCAAATATTATTGGAATAGTTTTTATTCTCTATCCTCTAATTTTCCAACCTTAAATTTCTCAGCCCATTGTACTCTTAGACATCCTTTTGAGGACACAGGTAGTAACCAACAGATCTAACCACACACTGAGGACCATATCTGGTACATTTAGTGCAAATTCATGGCTGACTATTGCATCGTAAAAATTGTGTATTGTGAATGTTGCACATTGTCAAAGTCATTCATAGTGGTCTTTGAATTTTGATACAGAGCATAAAGCATTGATCCTCGTGTAAAATTAATTCAAAATGACGTTAAGAAGGAATTGCAAAAAGTAATGGGAGTAAAGACTAGTAACTGACCACCACTGACAAAACAGTCATTTTCTATTTTTTTTCATATTATCATATACAATTAAATTTGAAGTTGTAATAAACACATTCTATATCACTCGTACAACTTTCTTTCAAAGATGTTATTCTTGATACAAATGTTTCTTTAAAGGCAATTAAGAGAAAAATAAAAACCAAGTAGAAAACCAAGAGTATATAGTAAGTAAATCAAAGAGATAGTCAGCCCCGTCAATAGATGCTCCAAGAAGTAATAAGTTGACTCTAAAGTCAAGCCAAAAGTTAAACCAACAAAAGTGAAAAGGACTTGCATAGCTTGCAATTGTAGCTTTTTACATCATTATGGAAAAGTGCATAAACCAATAAAATAATTACCTTAGAACCAAATAAAAAAATTAAGTTTGAAGAAAAGTCATATTATATATATATATAGAGAGAGAGAGAGAAAGAGAGAAATTCATAGTGATCTAAAGAACAACTTAATTACCCAAATCATAGTATAGACTAAAATCCAAGGGGAGGGAAGATGGCCCCAAGTATCAGATGGCACACAAAAGTCATATACATGTCAACGTAGTTACAATGGATCAACTATAAAAGAGTTTCACATTCAACAAAGCTGAACAATTATACATCTGCAAGAATTTTAGTGCCCCAAGCCATCTTACACTAATATTATATCAGTTTGAGGATTGAAATCCAAACTCGATTGAGAATAAGAACTCACCAGAAATACCAATTACATCCATGTCCGGGAAATCACTTTGAAGGAACTCCAACACATTCTAAACACCCTTGGACACCATGTTTATTCCCATAGCTTCACCCGTGCTGCAGTTAAATCTGATGTATAGATTTTTGCCTGCCATTGAGCATTGAATAGTTTGCAGCCTACCAAATATGCTAGATCTACAAGCAGAATAAGTTGTTAGATAATACAAGATTCATGTGGAAAATGCCACATCAATATAGTTAATAATAAATTAGATCCTATTCTCCAAAACACGAACAATAAATTATTTCAAATGAGTAACATCATTAAAATAAAATATGAAGGGAGAAGGAGCGTATCAATTCTTGTATCTGTTCTTAGGGTATTATTTACCTCGGTGTATTTAGACGTTAAGTACTGCAAGCAGTGTTGTGCAACATGATTGCCATTCATGTCCTTTATCATAGTAACTATTCCAAGCTTTAGTGCAGAAACAATAATGGAGAACTGCTCTGGAGTCTTCAGGGTTTTAATAACCTTCTGGACAGCTCTAGTCCTTCTTTAAGATATGCTAGTAAGTGGATGTTTCAAATTACTAAATTCTTGATAACAAATGGAAAAGAATAAAGAGATCTTGAGAAAGAGAGAAAGTAAACCTGTGCATATCGCATGAAATTCTAACAAGATCTCCAGCTTTTTTGGAAATGGAATGAAGTATCTGCATCTGCTGATCCTCGTTACATACTTCAAGAAGCTTTTGGACAAGGTAACTCCCAAAGGATCTGTCATAAGCTCGACGATGTGCACAGTTATTTCATGGAAAATCTTTTTAACGTCTTCCTAAGTGCCGTATTGATGTTGAACTTTGAATTTTCCTTTGTAAGAAGCAGCACAATCACAAAATGCAGTGGTAGGTCAGCAACTATTACAGGGGAGAAAACATTACACCAAATGCATTGTTAATACCATTCTAGGAAAAAAGATTGAATTACCGTATTTGATATAATAGTCTCAAACACAAGGAAGAGAAGTATATTCATATTACTAGTATCCACCAACTTATGCCAGGTTTTATCAAAAACAAAAAAAAATGTCAGGTATGAGGTACCATAAAAGCCTGATTAGAATGTTGATAATGACCGTAGTTGGGAGTTGAAAGTAATTGCTGAGGTTGTATAGTTATTGTGCAATATAGTTGCTATTTTAGTTGATTAGATGCAATTGAAAAGCTATTTTAGTTTGCCATTGATCAAGCTATTTAAATGTTGCAATGGATGAACTCATCATCTGTAATTGCTGACAATATAGCTGAAGCAATGTCTTCTGAATATAACCAGAAAAATTCAAGGTCAAGAAAAAAAGGATAACCAATAAAAAATACATTAATCATTGCTATCAAAGGATCCAATAACTTACCCTCTCCACAGTTATGTATCGGCCTTCCAGAACTAATTGATTCAGCTGCTTAATGCAACGGTTGGCATCCTCAACATTGTCCATTGTTATAAAAGCAAAATCACGAGAGATGCGTGAATGAGGCTCCATAACCAGAAAACATGAAGCCACCTGAAGATAAAAAGGATAATTAATTTGAATATTACTGATGTAAACATGATAAGCAAATCCAAGAGAGAGTTACAGAACAATCACAAAAGTTTCTAAGATAAGAGGCAAAAAATAAACACCACTGTATAAGGCATTTCACCCAGAACATAAATTAAGAAAATTTGTTTATCTTTTGCAGGAAGTCGTGTTCTAGGAAGATGAATTATGCAACAATTTTTGAATACAAGATATTGATGTTTTATAGGAAATCATCCGTATATGAGCAAGACAATAACACGGTGCACCATAATTCTACCATAACACATCCCACCTTAAGGTATCAAGTAGATCAACAAACCTTTCCCTCCTTATTGAAATGATCTTCAAGATCTCTCTCTGTGGCCCTTGTAGATAATCCAGTCACATAGAGTGTATTTCCAGGGTTTATAATCTCACCTGGCCTGCCAAATTAATTAAAGTTTGATACAAGAATAATAAAAATACTAGAATACCAAGGAAGTCATGAAAGAAAAATGAAATCACAACAAACCTTCCATGACCTCTAGATGCTGATCTGGATCTGGATCTGGATCTGGACCTGTCCCTTGGTCTAGACAATGATCGGGACCTAGAGAAAGACCTAGACCTGGACCTTGACATGGATTGTGTTCCGTAAGGAGGAAGAGACCTTGAATACCTAATATATCCAGATATAAACATCAAAAAATAAAGTCGAAAAGAATGAAAAATTCAAAGTTCAACATCAATAAGGACTATATAAAGTATTTCATGGAAAATATTTTCAACGTTTTCCTTTGTAAGAAGCGACACCAATGTTGGTCCTTTGCCATAAGATAAATAGTAAGAGATAAACAGCCAAACCAAAAAACCACCAGTACTATTTTGTAGCATACATCATCCACTTTAAGTTCTAACTTTAAACCCATAATAGTACTATATTTTAAAACAAAATGTAATTAGAGGCCTATAAATGACAAACAATAACTAGTGGAACCTGTATAGGCAATAAATTAATAGCCAAAGGCACTAATTGACATTCTACATCAGAATGGCAGTACCATCGATGTAGGCATGCCACTAGGTTGATAAGCCAAAGCAAGAAGATAGCAGTATCCAACTGCAATCTATACCACCGGTATATTCTCTAGTGCCCTCAACAAAGGATGGGGCTCCAGATCATTTGGCTCTGTGTGGTGACCAAGTTTGCTTTCGTTCCCCCAAGAAAATGTATAAATCCTTCCTTATCTTGACAATACAAAGAAGAAGAAATTTCCAATTGTAGCTTGCACCACAAATATATGTTTCAGAGATTCAACCAAATGTGGGGTACTTACTAGTTTACTTCCTCAACCCCATACTCAGCTTCCCCAAATGCATTTCTTCCAAAGGCATAGACCGACCAAATAAACTTATCAAGATTGTCCTTCCAAATTTCAAAGAAGAAATTGAATTATACAAAATGCCTTGAAGAGATCTCGCAACATAATGACCTCTATTAGATTTTTTCTCAACTCAACCTTCTCCCATTTTCTTTCTTTTTAGCAACTATTTATTAGAACTTATTAAAGTATCAACCTGATTTGGCGAGGCCTCCAATCTTCTTCAATGTTGCCATGTCCATGTTGTCCTGAGTTATTGGAGCCGAATGAGTAAACAACTCCTTTTGAAGTCACAAAGAATACTACGACCAGCCCTCGTTATTTCTTGTGACTTCTCTCTCTCTGAACCCGCTTTCTAGCCAAGAAGAACCGTAGGACCGCTTTCTGTGAACCTCCACATTTTGTTTCAATTCTAGACGTGCATCTCCCATCATTGGTTTAAATATTTCTCTATTATGGCACATGTCTAGAGTTACAAGCTCTACTCAAGACAAATTTCATGATCGGGGCAAATCTCGCAGTCGCCTAAAGAAGGAACTTGTTGCTCAGTAACACAACATACAACCCAATAAGCGTAATTATCAATTATAATGTCAATAAAATAACCTAAAGACTTGACTAAAAAAGAAATAGGGCACTTGCCTCTAGCTTGGCAAGATCTTGGGGATCCAAATTATAGCTAGTAAGGACATGAAGAACAATGGAGGGATTCACGAGAGTGGAACTCTCCGGGGTTGCATCCCCAAAGCAATGACGTAGTTGTCGTTGAAATGGAGGTGGAGAAGAAGTGAAAAGTACAAGAATTGGTTGGTCGGAATGTTATGGTCTCATCAGTATATATAGTTTCGGTTTCACTCGTAGTGGCGGGCGTCCATGGGCACCGCCTAAAGTATGCAAAGGCTGGCCAAGTCGGTAAGAAGAGAATATCTAACTCATTGGGGATCATAAAACGTGAAAATATTACAACTATTTTACATTCTTCTATGACTCAACAATGGAAGTTATACAAGAACTCCTTTCTTCTTAAACTAAAATTCTACTGTCAAAGTATGTACCTTAAATTATTTACAGATATGATATTTTCAAGTATCAGACCTACAAATGTAACAAATTACCATTTTAACACAGTGAGATGGTAAAATTGAATGAATGTGAGCCAAATTATATCACTAAGCAAGGAATAATGACAAGTAACCAAACCAAATACATTAAATTGATAGAATTCAAATCGCCCAACAAATAATTTTAGAAACCTTTTGTTCCTAGAGAACTTTGCAATCCAATCATACAAAAATCAAAAGGAGTTAACATTAAGCATCGAAAATTAACTAGCAACTATGATAAAAAAAAGAAAAAAAAAGTAAGAAATACAAATAGAACCAAAGAAAAAACTGTGTCATGAACAATACTAATCCCTCAAGGAAGCGGATTTCCAAACTTAGAAACCCACAAAGAAGAGAATTTTCATGCCAGAAGATACTTTCCATTTTCGATTACAAACACTACATTGCAAGAATTTCGGATTGATCAAGCTAATCAAACAAAACAAAAAATAGATACAAACCCAGAACACAGATCAGAGTGCTTGACAAATATTCACACAAAATTTTCATTAAACTATCAAGGCCCAATACCTGAACAAAGACAGTACCATTGGTGTAGGCATGGGGATTGATTGCACGCTTAGTTTGCTGACCACAGACATTGCAAGTGAAGGCAACACACATATGACGTCGTGGCAATTTGGTGAAGAAGGACTAGGGGAAGGTGGAGATTTTCTCCGTGCTGGATTCCTACTTTGAACCAGCAGGAACTGGAGGGCCCTCCATGCCCGAACCGGTAGTCCAACCTTTAACGTTAGCTGCACTCAGAACCAATCCTATCGCCGCATCCTAAAATACCCCAAAAATATCCAGATCTAAACCCTAATTCCCAATATCAAACTCAAATCCTAAATATCAGTTACGCAATCATTAATCTCAGAAAAATATTGTAAATTACCTTGGAAAGAGTACGATTGCTGAGGATTGGGATGAGACTTGAATCATTAGAGTCCGATCGAAGCTTCGATTCGTTGACGTTATCTGGGGGAAAAAGGGTGGGTTTGTTAGAAAATAATCAACAGAAATTGGGAAAAATTGGAAGGAAATTGATAGAGCTTACTAAGATGGAGAATCAAAGAATCCTTCTGCCAATTGAAGTTAAAGTTTCAATTAGAGAACAAAAAACCCAAGAGAGATTTTTTTATAACTTTTACTGAATTTTCTTTATAAACTAAATTTGTAAAAAAGAATTAAGAAGTAAAATCACTTTAACTGACGTTGGAATATCTCTTTTTTAAATTTCTTTAATCTCTTGTACTTGTTTTTATAAATATCAATATTTTTTATATTTATTCTCTATCATCTACGCTTGGAAATGAAGGAGTATATAAGACTTTAGCTATAAAAAATAAAAATAAAAATTCTAACACCAATTAAAGTGACATTGCATCTTACTCTTATTTTTTTTACAAATTTATTTTTTTTAAAAATTAAATAAAATTGGGATAAAATTGATATTACATTAATATGGGTCCAACTAACTTATTAGGAATGACTTATAAGTCATTTTTAAATAAATTTATTCTATTTTAGTTCATAAAACATAATAAATTTTTCTTCATCTTTTATGTTTTCTCATAGAATCGATAGTATTATAATTTAATTTTGTAATATATTTGGAAAAAAGGTAAAAGGAGAATTAGGATAGCTAGGGGTATACCATTACTATTCTTCATTTTATGTTTTATTTTTTGACATAAAAAAATATGTTCATGATTTAAGTTACTCCTCCCCAATCCAGAATAAAAGTTCTTATTATTTTATGTAATCTCAAGTTAAATATTTACTTATATTAAATAATCTATTTTTTTACAATAATTTGTGCGTAATATCCTTAGTATTAAATGTCATATTTTTATTATTTATATAATATCACTAGTCATGTATAGAAAATATGCAATTAGTTGAGAAATTAAATATGAATAATTTTATCATTTAACATTTTTTTTTTAAATTCGTATAAAATCAATCATCACTTTCATTCTTGGAGTGAGGGAGTACTTGTAAGTATATCTTACTTCTATCTAGAAATAGAAAACATTGGGAAGCATAGATATTACTCATAGTTTAGTTAACTAATAAATTAGATTGGCTCAGTGGTAGCTTAAATTCTATTACCACACACACACACATATATATATATATATATATATATATATATATATATATATATATATATATACTTCTTAAATATCCACATTAAACTAAATATATATTATTGTTGTTGTTGTTATTATTATTATTATTATTATTATTATTATTATTATTATTATTATTATTATTACAATTAGTTATGGTATGTAGTGAAGGAGAAGAAATGAATATATGGGGGGAAATCTCATATTTTGATATAAATATTAATCCTTTGCAAAACATTAACAACTTACTCATGTTGCTCCAATGGTCATATGACCAAAATTCCAAATGTGAGGTTGTGAGTTCAAATCTTTGGAGAGGTAATTTTTGGAAAAAATTTAAAAGACGCCACGTCAGCAACGGACACGTGTCAAATTATAATATTAAATACCACGCCATGCCTACCACGTAGGCGCCACGTATGCCACGTCAGCAGGTCAATGCACATGTGGCGCCTAGGGGTTCAAAGTCTAAATTTTTT
This sequence comes from Panax quinquefolius, assembly GCA_020205615.1. Classification (NCBI taxonomy): domain Eukaryota; kingdom Viridiplantae; phylum Streptophyta; class Magnoliopsida; order Apiales; family Araliaceae; genus Panax; species Panax quinquefolius. The sequence continues at coordinate 42,838,848 of CM035159.1, forward strand.
AATAGAAAGGGGTTCAGTTTTTAATAGAAAGGGGTTCAGTTTGCGTTGACCGAAAGAAAGGGGCTCAATACCCAAATATCAAAAAAGTTCAGTGGTTGACTTTGTATTTAACCCCTTATAAGTCAAAAAAAAGTTAAAATTTAAGTTATTATCAAACACTAAATAATAATAAATAACTTATAAGTTAGTTTGACCAACTTATAAGTCATTTACAAAACACCCTCTAATTCAAGATATAAAGAGAAATTAATAGTTACTTATAAAAAAAATTACAAGTCAAGAAAAAAGAGAATTTGAAAGAGGGGAATTTCCATTGTTCTACAAAAAAATATCATTTCTAAAAGAAAAATAATTATTTTAAAAAAAGAACCTACTTTTATTTTTCTTTGATAGTAATATAAAATATATAATATATTCTCAAGTTTATCGTTATCATTTTATTATCATATCACACTCTTAAACTAACCGTTATAATCGTTAGGAATTTATATAAAATTAAAATATAACTTTAATATTTATAAATTAAATAAATAAAAATTATTTTCATGGAATATAGAACAGAGTATAATATTTTGTAACTCCAAGATTGTTGAATCTAAACAGAATGGTTCCACCATTATAGAATTCTTATAATGTCTGATGTAAGATGAATGGTTCCACCATTATAGAATTCCTTGGTCTCTAAGGTTTCAATTTTTCGATGTTAAGTCATGTTTAAGTTACAATTTATCACTACAAGAAAAAGGTTTATCAATGATCAACGATTATCGTTAATCGCACCATCGGTCATTGATATTAATCACAATGATCAATCATCTATTTAATCGACATGTAAACTAGTCGCTAATGCTTTAACAAAGACCGCGTGCGCTCATTGATCAATCGCTAAGTATAAATTTCCCACCAAAATTTTATGGAAATGTCAAGCGCCAATTTTTGTGCGACCACTTGAAATCAAATGATCGCGTCGCGGTCACCGATAAGTCCATGTCATTAAAAGTCAACATCATGACGCGATGCGTCAGCAGTAGCTATCACGATCAAACTAAATGAATTCAAGAACTGGTTAAACCGGCACGTAACACTAAGAGAAAAAAAGAAGGAGGTCACCAAATAGAGAGAAGAGGAGAAAGGGGGAGAAGAGAAGAAGGAGAAGCAGTTTTCGTTCATTCTTCTTCAAATTAGAGACTAATTGTAGAGGTAAGAGCTACTTTTTAAGTTCTTCTTCTTTAATTTTTTTGGTTGTTTGTTATTTTTGTTCGTTCTTCTCCAAATCAATATGTTTGCTACTTAATTTGTGTTTTAAGAGTTAATTTATTGCAAAGAGTTGAATGAATGAATATGGCTATCATGCTTAAATTATATTTTGGGTAATATGATTATGATTGGTTTATAAGTTTTGATTAGAGTAAAATTTATTTGGGTAATACGCAGATTTCTTTGGGTAATTTGATTTTGTTAATTTATGTCATTGGGTAACTTGATTAGTGATAGGATGGAGTTAGTATAAAATTTATATTTTGGGTAACTTGATTTGGGTAATAGGATGAATGTATTAGATTGTAGTTAGTATAAAATTTATATTTTGGGATTCTTTTTGTGCAATAGAGGTAGTAATAGCTTGGTTATTATAGGAAGTCATGCATACGATATGTACTCGTGAATCCCATGTTTATGTTTGTAGTTTAACCAATTATATTGGTCATTGTGAAAAAATCATTTATAGATCGAGAACTTGACATCGACATCATAATGTGAATCAAAACGTGAATAATTGCTCCCACGAAAAAATGATTGGGTTTCAAAGTTTACAAGTTTGATCCTCACATGTCGTGGATACCGCAAAACTCTTTTGTAGTAAATCTCTAGATTAAAACTGTTTATGGATAGTAATTCTTTTTATAAGCATAGGGATTCGATAAGTTCATAATTTCCATCCAATTCCTATGGTATCTCATATGGATCTGTTGGTTTATGTCTTGTGTTCCTAGAAATGACCTTATATACATGCCGTCGTGCACGTGGTTTAATCCATATTACAGGGAGACTCGCGAAATTTTTTTATTGGTCGGGTTATTTATAACATTTATACTATTAACGAGCCTATTGGTGATCCACTAGAGCCTATTAAGGGATGTTAGAGCGGATGGGTCGGGCTTGGGGCATGAGGCCACACGAGGCTACGCCAAGCTTAGCCAAGTTTCACAGTACAAAGCCAAGCTTGGTTGTTATGGAATTAGTTCTGTTGATTGTGTTATTTGTTCCTATATATAGAAATTAGCTTATTGGTAATGTTTTGATTGATATGTATGCTAGATTGGAATAGTTTGATTTCAGGGTATTGTTCAAATAGATATTGGAAGGAAGCATTGGGAATATTTTAGCGATTAGGAATCTTAGGGTATTGTTCAATGAAACTTTTCAATTGTTATCATTTCTGATATTATCATTATGTGTTCATTGCGATTTAGTTGAGTCAACTGCATTATAACGTCAATCTGATTTATGTGATATAATTTGAAGTATAAAGAGGCTACGCCAAGCTTAGCCAAGCCTCACAGGGCCAAGCCAAGCTTGGTTGTTAGCATGCTAAGCTATTAGGGGGCAGTTAAGCCAAAATAGACAAAGGCTTAAGGAACCGTTAGTGCAATGTAGAAGGTAACTAGACACACTTAGTCAATAAAGAGACTGCTTTTGGCTATAACAGTAAAAAACAAGGGTATTTCACACTTATGTATACAAGAATAAAGCTATAAAATGTTATAAAAGCTATAAATTGCTCAATCATGTTGTGACTATCCCAAAACATAAAAGATTATAGAAAGGGACCGTGAGGGGTATAATCTTAAAACATGTTAGGCGCCTTAGCACACTAGTTGATATGAATGAATCTCCAAGATACTCAAACATGTTAATCATATGCTTACAAGTATGCTTAAGTCATATGGTTACAAGTATGCTTAAGTCATATGCTTAGAAGTATGCTTAAATGTTAATCATATGCATGCTTACAAGTATGCTCAAGTCATATATGGTTATAAGTATGCTCAAGTCATATGTTAACATTTATAATGTTGTCTCGTAGTATAGGTACTGTGGAATCATGGACCTCTATTCGCACCGTAGTTGGATGGCACGACGAAAAGTCAAGTACCCGTGATAGGTGCTATACTTGAATTTAGAGTTGGTTGCCAAGTGTTTTTGGAGTATGCGTATAGTCACCCGTAATGTATGAATGGTAAGTCGCAGACACGATGTCCATGTTTAAAGTGTAAAATGTAAATTATATGGATGAGACATGGTAAACTATCATTTACTTGTTTCGGGTTCATGAGAAATTACGAAGAATGCCGGTGGGCACATGGGCGAGAAGAGATGGTGGCATCACACAAGTACACAATTCGGGCAAGAGTACTCATCGTATGAATGAAATGGTCCATGATATTGCAGGGGCCGATTTTGATTGGGAGCAAGGCGTAGAGCAACCTATGAATTCGATGCCAAAGACTTCTTTAAGTTGTTAGACGAGGGTAAAGCAAGCCATTGTGGCAAGGTTGCACCAAACACACTACATTGTCTGCAGCGTAGGCGACATTACTTAACATCAAGGCTGATCACAACATGAGCCATGAGTGTTTTGAGTCGCTCTTGAAGGCAATTAAGAATATGTTGCCTGACGGTGAGAAATTACCTGGTAACTATTACTTTTGTAAGAAAATGGTGAAGAAGTTGGGTCTTGGATACCAAAAGATCGATGCATGTCCCAACGACTGCATGTTGTTTTATAAGGAAAATGACAAGATGATAAGGTGCACGTTTTACAAGTCATGATCGGTTTAGGCCTAATAAAGAGGGTGTGACTACAAAAAAATCAAGTATACCGTTTAAGATTCTAAGGTATTTTCCAATAACACATCGACTAAAAAGATTGTACATGTCTTCAAGATCAGCTGAACATATGAGTTGGCATTCGAAATCTCCAGCTAAAGATGGAGAACTAAATCATCCCGCAGATGGGCGGTGCTTGGAAAGATTTCAACTTAGCACATCCCGAATTTGCATTGGAACCTAGAAATGTGAGGCTTGGATTGTCCACCAATGGTTTCAATCTGCTTTGGCCACTCGGATGTTCCGTACTCATGTTGGCTCGTGATTGTTACTCGCATAACTTGCCTCCTTGGATGTGTATGAAATAAACCCATACTTATTTCTTTCACTCGTGATTCCCGGTCCTAAGAGTCCCGGAAAGAACTTAGATGTTTACTTGAGACCTCTTATAGACGAAAGTTAAAGGTATTGTGGGAGGATGGAGTACGACTTGGGATGTTGCAACGAAAACAAATTTCAACCTTAGGGCGCCAAGTTATGTGGACTATAAGTGACTTCCCAACTTATGGTATGTTAGTTGGATGGAGTACACACGGAAGTTGGCTTTTCGTCCGTATTGTATGGAGCATACAAAGTCGCTTAATCTATCAAAAGGTCGAAAGCCTTGTTGGTTTGATCACATCGCTTGCTTCTTACCAGAGATCACCCGCTTCAAGAAATAGAGAACACTTCAGAAAGGGAAAGTAGATAATGATATGCCTCGCACCGCGATTGTTTGAACGGAGATGCGAGATCGTGTGATGAGATTGCTTAGGTTATCCCATTTGGTAAGGTTGATGCGACAAACATAATCAATGGGTTTGGTGAATCTCATAACTCGGGTTCTAGAAGCATCTTTTGGGAATTGCCTTATTGGTCTACAAATTTGATTAATTATAATCTAGATGTGATGCATATTGAGAAGAATGTGTTTGACAATGTGTTTAACAATGTGATGAATGTTACGGGGAAGACAAAAGATAACGATAAGGCACGCTTTGGACATGAAAGATATTTGTAAGCGCCCCGGATTAGAACTTTATGAATCTCCTAATGGTAAGATTGTCAAACCGCATGCAAGGTACACATTGTCCAAAAAGCAAGTCAAGATGTGTGCACATGGGTTAAGTCTCCGAAACTACCGGATGGATATCGCCAAACATTGCAAGGTGTGTTACGGTGGAAATTGCAAGGGATGAAGAGTCATGACCGCTATGTGTTCATGGAGAGACTTATGCCTATAGCATTTCGGGATCTCGCTGATAAACCAATATGGGATGCTTTGACGGATCTTAGTCGCTTTCTTCAAAGACTTGTGTTCAAAATCATTGAATAAGAAGGACATGTTTGTACTTGAGAAGAACATCATAGAGATCACGTAAACCGGAAAAAATATTCCCACCTAGTTTTTTTTGACTCCACGGAGCATTTGCAAATCCATCTTCCCTATGAAGCTCGTGTTGGGGGTCCAGTTCAATATAGATGGATGTACCCTTTCGAGAGGGTGATGGGAAACCTTAAGAAGAAGGTGAAGAATAGAGCTTATGTCGAGGGGTCGATATGCGAGGCATACAGTTTTGATGAGATATCTACGTTTGTCTCGCATCATTTTCCTGATGAAGTCTTGACAAAGGCCAATCGAGTATCGAGACACGATGATGGGGGAATGTTGAACTAAATGGTCGCTCTCAGATTTGGTCTATCGGGCCGCTTATGGAAAAGGGAAGCGATATTCCTCTCTCGAAAGCAAGAATTACATGCCGCACATACTTACATTCTTCTCAATTGTGAGGAGATTGACGAATTTGTGAGGTACACATGTAAACTTGATATTTTATCTTTTAAGTTAAAAATTTATTCTAATATGTTAATGTTTATAACATGGTATAGATTGTACGATGACGAAGTTAAAAGTGAAGCATCGCCACATAACCGATAAAGATATTCAAATCAATCGGGATAAAACTTTTTTCACTTTGGCTAAAGGACAAAGTAAGTTCAATTTTAAGCACGTAGTGTATATATATATAATATATATACTCCATATGTTAACTATGACTTCATTTAATAAGATGGAGTTTTTGTAGGCTTTGATCGAGGGATCAACGATTCCTAATGTCTGTACAAGTCCTAGCTATGGGACCGCATAAGGATCAAGTCACCGCAATGGTTACAAAATAAATGGTTGTGAATTTCACACAAAGGCATATGGGCGCCAGAAAAGAACAACGAACTCGGAGTGTGTGTCCAAGGAGATTGTTACAATGAGCTTGGTCGCGTTTTTTATGGGGAGTTGGAGGAAATCGTAGAGTTGTCGTGATAAGGGCACGTGACGGGGTCATATTCACTTGTTCAAGTGCCGCTTGGTTTGATTCGTAAAAGGGATACGTGTTGGCTGCATATGGAATCGCCGATATTGACCTCCATAGTCTCTGCATACTCCTAACGAACCGCTTTGTTTTACCAACTCAAACAAAGACAAGTATACTACACTCCTAGTCCCGTTAGAAAAGGGATATACCGCCACTGATTGGCAAGTTGTAATTTATACTTCCCGCCGTAGTCGTAGAATTAGTTGATGGGGAGATTTACCAAGAGCGGATGCTTCATAGTCGACTATAATAAATGTGGAGGACGACAATGAAGTAATCCAGCTTAGATGGTGGAGATGAACCACATGAATTAGATCCTGAGTCAATACTTGTGTCGATGACATCGATCATCGAGGAGGAAGAGTTATTGATCGAATCGACCACGTAATCAAGCGTATGATGGTTATGAATCTGCAACACGATACAAGATGATTGATTCGAATCGGACATCGACACTTGAACTCATGAAATGTATGTTTAGCAATACATGTTTTTTATATCATTGTCATGTTTATGAACTAAACTATTTAAATGCAACTTTTGTTTATTGTCATTTTATATTCATATATATACATGTTTATATCATCACATGTTTATTGTCATATATACATGTAATCAAATATGACTCTAATAACATCTTGAAATTTGTAATATACAGATGGCTTCAAGCAAATAAGCAAAAAAGCACGGCTTGGGTAGGGGGCCTAATAATGTGCCCAAGGCCCCTACTAATCCCGATGATAGGATTCTTATTCAGATTCGCCCTCCTCCTCATAAAGACGTACGTCCCGTGATATATCATTTATATAAAAGCATTTAAGATTCCATTTATTGTATATTGGTAATGTTTTGATTGATATTATATTGGTAATGTTTTGTTTTGGTCTTATTGTATTGAAAATTTGTATATTTCTCTTGGTTTCATATGTCAATTTTTTGGTTTTTGTCTTGGGTGCCTAGAAATGTCCATATATGCATGTCGTCGTGCGTGTGGCTAGTCTATATTATAGGGAGACTATGGCAAAAATTTTTTAAGTATTATAAGTATAAGTTTGAAAAATGTTCACAAATATTATAACTTAGATATAAATTGCTTTAATATATGCTAATTGATGTTGTATATTATAGTGATTTTTCGAGATAATAAGATCGTCAAGTGCATATCACAAATTTGTGTTTACTGAAATTGGCTCACACTGTGATTACGTGGGCGAGCACACCTATCGCCTGAAGGATCTTTGTTTGGGCGTAATTTTATGTATGTTTTTTTTAATTATGACAAATAATATTAATATAATATTCAAAGGATAATTATTTAGTAATGTTATTATTATTTTTTATTTGCGTAAGCAGTATAGATGGGAGGACGCTGCAGCTTGATGATTCGAGACATTATTCGCAAAAAGTCGCGGTCCGCACTAAGGACAACTTGAATAAAGAACGACAAAAAGCCATTCACAATGCCGAGATCGACCATCCAGGCCAGGGAGAGGATTATATGCACGAGCATAGCCCCTGTGGTGCACCCAGTCCATATGGGCTGAGATGTGTGCCCAATGGAGAGCTGAGAGCTGGGTGAAAAGACGAAAGACTGCCACCACCAACAGAGCCTCGGGTGTATCCGATGGCGAAAAGGCTAAAGGAACATACAAGGGCGGCAAAGATTTCACGATTCTGCGACATATCAACGCCTCGCACGTATTTACAAGTTTTAATATGTTTACAATCATGAATTGTAGAAAATATCCCATTTTTACTTAGTAATATTGTGCTGTTTTTGTATAGGAGTCTCAGTCTCAAGGTCAGCCTATCCATTGGCTGGATGTGTACGTGGCCACCCACATACACATCAGCAGCAGGACAACATGGGGATGGCGACGAAGTATAAAATCAATTTGTTGTATGTATTGTCATAATATATACCAGTATCAACATATTTATTATATTTGTAACTTGTTTTATTATTTTGTTAATTACAGGGTGATCAAGGAGGGGATGACGCTTGACATAACCTTGTACTTGTATATTCATTATTTGGATGTTTGTATATATGTTACTTAAACAAGTTTTGAAATGTTATTATATTTATTCAAATCATATTGGTTTTAAAGGTTTATATACTAGTTTGGTGTATGTGTTGGTGGACGATGGATGTTTATATTGTTTTGTATGTTGTTTATCTTGGTGTGTATGTGTGTTGGGATAAAGCGGTAGAAAAGCAGTGTGGGTTTTTGGGAATTCTCGCAAAGCAAAAAATCGGCTTTAATTTTTTTTTTCATATCGTGATCGTGACGCGTCATAAAAGTTAATGTATGACGAAGATATGATCGGATCGATCATGAAGCGATCACGATAATGGTCGCCGACATGTGGACCACGCCGCCTTTGGCCTGGACCATGTCGATTCAAATTTCAATGATCGTGTTTGTCATTTCGATTACTCATAGCGGCCGCAGATATCTCGATCGCTAATAGTGGTGGTCGATGATGTGCATCCCAAATGACCAGATTTTATCGATGATTATCGGTGACGCGACGTGTTGTCATGAGATAGCTATCTGCGATCGAGTCTGTGATCATTGATAATCGATCATTGATAAGCCTTTTTGGTGTAGTGTATTTGGAATTTTAATTGTGTTTAACTTAACAAGTTTATACAAACGTAGTAGTAGTAGTAGTAGTAGTAGTAGTAGTAGTAGTAGTAGTAGTAGTATTATTATTATTATTATTATTATTATTATTATTATTATTATTATTATTATTATTATTATTATTATTATTATTATTATTATTATTATTATTATTGTTGTTGTTGTTGTTGTTGTTATTATTATTATTATTATTGTTGTTATTATTATTATTATTATTATTATTATTATTATTATTATTTTATTATTATTAGTACTACTATTATTATTATTATTATTTATTATTATTATTATTATTATTATTATTATTATTATTATTATTATTATTATTATTATTATTATTATTATTATTATTATTATTATTATTATTATTATTATTATTATTATTATTATTATTATTATTATTATTATTATTATTATTATTATTATTATTATTATTATTATTATTATTATTATTATTATTATTATTATTATTATTATTATTATTATTATTATTATTATTATTATTATTATTATTGTTGTTGTTGTTGTTGTTGTTGTTGTTGTTGTTATTATTATTATTATTATTATTATTATTATTATTATTATTATTATTATTATTATTATTATTATTATTATTATTTTTATTATTATTATTATTATTATTATTATTATTATTATTATTATTATTATTACTACTATTGTTATTGTTATTATTATTAGTACTATTATTATTATTATTATCTTAATTTAAAGCAACATGTTAATAGTCGTTCCAAAAAGTTGAATAAAATATGCAACGAAAATAAAAATTGTTGTCAATGAATGTGGTCTATATTAGGAAAAGAAATATAGCAACAAAAAAACTTTCGTTTCCCACGATGAGGAGAAATCAAGTGGTTAGAAATTTTGCAACGAATTTCTAACGAATTTTGTTTCCAAATTTTGCAACTACTTATGAATTTCGTTGGAAAAAGTGAAAGCCTGACACAATCTACAACGAAGGACATGTTTCGTTGCTAAACATACACTTTTAGCAACGACTTATAAAGTCGTTGCCTGAAAAATCATTGCTAAAGCCCCATTTTTAGCAACAAAAAAACTTTCGTTGCCCACGATGACGGGAAATCAAGTGGCCAAAAATTTTGCAACAAATTTCTAACAAAATTTTTTCCTGCCAATGAATTAGCAATGAAATGTTGCAACGACTTATGAATTTCGTTGCAAAAAGTGAAAGCCTAACACAATCTGCAACGATTGACAAACTTTGTTGCTAAACATATACTTTTAGCAACGACTTATAAAGTCGTTGCCCGAAAAATCGTTGCTAAAGGCCCATTTTTTGTAGTGAAAGCCCAAACCCACTGCCTGTTCACCATCTGGTACAGAGGTAAAAGCCTCTTGTGATCTCTTCATCTTATCAACCCATCTGTCAAAGCAACTATCCTAGATAACAAGCAAGGCTGGGGAAATTTCAAAATCGGTGACAACTCGATGTTGCGATCCTTATAACCAGACCGAGGCAATCTCAGAAACAGCGACAACTCAACACTGGGGAATTTATCAACAATCCTAAAGAGGAAAATGCATCGGTCAGCACCATCAGCATGGTACATCATAATCATAGCTTCCCTCACATCGTCTCACTAGGGATTCAGTATGATCAGTTGGTCTTTTCCAATCATATTGTTCTCAGAATTAATAATCCACATGTGAGGTATGACTCTTTCATCTCTTTATGAGCTTTTAGTCTCTATTTACATGCATTAGCGATAATATACATGTTAAGTATTCTTAGAAAGAGGTTTTTTCTTAACTTGTTATGAATGGGATTAATTTTGATAAGCATCCGTTCGGCGAGAATCACAGGAATGTTTAGAGAATTAAGACTATATATTCAACCTTTTGATTAGGCATGACATCCTAGTTCAAAGCACTTTTTGGAACAAACTTGACCTTATATGCATATCTGCACTTTGCGATTGCCCTAACTCTTAGTTGTTGGGTATGAAGCTATGGCAAAAATAGTGGCAATTAATGAAAAGATAAAAGATAATTCGCCAGCCTAATATCTCGAATCATGGCCTAGGTTAATCGAGTTATTAAGCCTGAGGGGTGTCTTTAAACCTGGAGTGTGAAGCCCCCAAAATAGGTCCACACGGCCCATTCTGAGTCGCCAGATATCATACTATAAAAATCAAATTCAAACTTCATTTATACAATCGCTGAACTGTCAGATGCGAATACGACCACGCTTAAACCGTGAGTTTTAATACAAATGTATGTAACTCTCATGGTGCCTCGACCACAACCTTACAATGGTACTTTATATAAAAGTACAGTCAAAAACTATTTTAGAAATTAAAATCTTTGGGAAGTGCTCAAGGAAACCTTCGTACATGGGAGGCCATGCGTCTAGGTTATGAAAGATATCATATGTCCACAGAATTATCCTTGGTTGACCCAATAGTCCCCAAAGAAAAACAAGAAGATTGCTATCATCTTCTTTCCAATGGTGAGTCTTCTCTTGACATATAATTATCTCCGTTTTCTCCAATTGAAAATTATATTTCAAATAAACTCCAAGATTATATAGGTAGTGCTCGTAGATATAGTTAGCAAGTGGATGTGCACAACCCTATCTTATGATAACACGAGGTTGTATGTTATTAGACATCTTGTATGATAGTGGCAAAACACCCTTCTAAAGTTGGGTTCACCTAACCCTATTCGGTTCACAAAAAATAAATATCAAATGACGTATACAATACGACACACTTATCTAAAGTTCTCAATAAAATTATTTCCATACTATTTAGGGAGAGCCTCAATAGCTATAGACCACCGTTCTATTCTCCTGTTATCCCCGCTCGACCCGGCAACACTCTTATTACTTGAAAGGAATTGTGAAGCAAAAGGGTGAACACAACTAGCTCAGTAAAGAATAGCATGACTAAAGATAATTAAATTATCAATAGCCTTCATCAGTAATAAATTAGAGATTTAAAACATATGGTAGATGGTAAAACTTTTCAACTATAGTTGTAGCAGAATGAACAATCCATTAGAAGAGTCAAATAGACCATCAGGTCTATTATCTTCTCCATGTTAAAAGTCCACCAATAATGTTTTATCCCTATAACATCAATCAACAATTTCTGTCCAGAATCATGTGAATAACTCATAATCATAATTGTGATTCTAAATTCCTCTTTGCACCCAGGACGAAGATAATTTTCATCACCTATCTTTACCTGAAACATCAAAAATCATGGTTATACCAAATCACAATTCTTTCTCATAATCATACTAATAAATTCATCTTCGTACTTACGGCCAAAGATATTCATTAACAATTCATTTTTGCACTACAGGCCAAAGACATACAACTGTATTTTAGAAAAGCCAAGTAGATCATGATATTTACTATCTTTTACGAACAAAAAGTGTATAATCAATATTTTATCGCTGAGACTCAGCTTAATAAATTATTCACATCATCGAATCATCCCTGCACTACGGCCAAGGATATTCATTAGTATTATGACCACGAATTATCCATGCACTACGGGCCAAGGATATTCGTGTTTTCAACAATGGTCATGATTATACCGAATAATCCCTGGTTATAATCATACCAACAACTGTCCATCAATGAACTACAGGCCAATGAGGACTTTTACCACATCATTCGTTACATTACGGTCATGATTATACCGAATAATCCCTGGTCATAATCATACCAAGTCCATCTATGCACGTAAGCCAAAGATGACTTTCATCACAATATTAGCATGAGGATGATGACAATGATATAAGCAATAATCAAACAAAATCAAATCAAACGAAATCAAGGATAAATAGTAAAGACTTTAAATTTATCCAGAGTTTAAAAATATCCAAATTGTCAACATGATACTGCTTCGTAGAGTAAAATTCAAGAATAATATTCATGTACCAAAAATAGTTTGGACATAAAAGAAATATATTTTTCGGGTAAATAGTACCCTGTGAATAGTACCCTATGAATAGTACTTCGGGAATAGTACCTCGTGAATAGTATCCCGACATGAAAAGTACCCAAAATACCCGAGTGAATAATATTTGGGTGAATAGTATTTAGGGTGAATATTAACCCATGAATAGTAACTTGTGAATAACACTTTGACACAAAAATTGCCTCGAATACCCAAGTGAATAATACTAGAGTGAATAGTAACTAAGTGAATAGTAACTCGTAAAAGAAAAATACCAAAGAAAATGATATTCCATGACGAGTACAAAAGAAATAATATCTCATACGAGTATAGTAGAATATACGAAACTGCAAATGAATTTTCACCCGCCATGCGGTAATCCACGTAGACAGATCATTTCCACAATTTAATAAAGAATGAATATGAAGAATCATTCACCATGCATGCGGTAATCCACATAGACAGGTTATTCCAACAGAATAATAAAGAATGTAATAACAGAAGAATACACTTTGCATGCGATAGTCCGCGTAGACAGGTTATTCCAACAGAATAATAAAGAATGGAATAACAGAAGAATTCACTAGGCATGGGATAGACCACGCATGTGTTATTCCAATGTAATAATAAAGAATGGAATAATGTAAGAATTCACCGTGCATGCGATAGATCAGCATGCATGTGTTATTCCAATGTAATAATAATAAATGGAATAACAAAAGAATTCACCAGGCATGCGATAGACCACATAGACAGGTTATTCCAACAGTATAATAAAGAATGGAATAACAACCCTTACGAATATGGAAAGAAATAACTCTCTTCATGAATTTGAAAGAAATAATACCCCTTACTATAATAATAATATCTCTTACCTTAGAAGAAAACTGGATACTAGAATAGTGAGGTAGCAGACTTCCCTTCTTCTTTCGCCCTATAATTTCTCTCTATAATAATTTCTCTATAGCTTTAGTGAATTGGTGAAAAATAATGAAGGAATGAGCTTCTATTTATAGGAAAATATTGTTTCTATAATTGCACATTTTGGGGCTCAAAATATTACAGTATAATACCTCCCGCTTTTTCTTTATTTTTAATTTAGTCCTGCAAGTATTATCAAACTTGCACCACCTCCCCTAATAGTAAATCATGTGAATTAATAGTAAAATCATATGACTCAATAGTATAATCATGTAAAAAAGTAATTATAGTATAATACCTTCATCTTTTCCTTCATTTATAATTTAGTCATGCAAGTATTATCAATCTTGCACCAACTTCCCTAATAGTAAATCATGTGAATCAATAGTACACACATGTGAACACATAGTTATAAGCATGTGAATTAATAGCAATTAATTGCTCATTTATCCGATTAATTACTCGATTGGTCAAAATAACCTCCAGACATCATTTATTATCGAAATAAATGTCGATTTCCACTAACACTAATAATTCTCACACAATGGAACTATCAATTTTATCTTTAATCAACAAGAACTTATTCATCATTAATATTTAACTCACAATATTTAACAACCAGGTCGTTCCCAGGAAAGAGGGGGCTTTTCGATAAGGATTTCTCCTTATCGACGCGTAATTAGGTGACCAAACCTCTCCTCGATGTAACTTCTGACATTGTCAATATTGCAAATAGTAATATGAATAACTTTATCGCCTCAATTATTGATTTAATAATATAACATATTATATAGATGATAATCGTGACAATAATTGAATCAATAATATGAGAGATATGATGCGAAGAATTATCAGTAGTAATAATTGAGTATAACCGAGTGACTTCTTACGTAAGCATCAATAATCAATACTTGTGCTACTACGCAACCACGCCAGATATTATTGTACTTTTTTACTACCGGGTAGTTCAACAGCTTTAACGGTAAAACTTTCGCCTCTTATTTTTATAAAAGATAATTCTATCGCCTTCTAACTACGACAATACTTCCATTGTGGGGTCCACTAATGATTGTCTTTGTCATTTGGATATTCCCCTCGTTAAAACGAATATTCCCCGACACAACGAATATTTTATAACAACTTGCTTACTTTGCAAAATTTTCAAATATCACCCTTTACTTTAACCTTTACCAATTTAACCTTTTGCTAAATAACATAATAATTATAAGAAAATTGAATACTTTTATTTCATAAAATTCGGGGTCTTACAATCTCCCCTTCTTATGAAATTTTGCCCTAGAAATTTACGTACGTACCTGATATTCGAAGAGATGAGAATACCTTGTTTTCTTCTCAGATTGTACCTTCCTGGTAATTTCCTCTCTATCATGATTTTCCCATTTCTCATCTCCTGTATTTTAGATATCATTCTAGAATATAGCTTCAAAACAAAGGTTAATTAACATATCACAATTTGTCAACTAATCAAGTAAACAATTTTTGCTTAGGTAAATCACCCACTAGCGAAGTATATAACTCGTCTCTCCCCTCCTAGTTCTAGAATCTTATCTCCGCCAGCGACCATATCCCTAAGCTCTGATACCATCTGTGACACCCCCAAAATAGGTCCACACGACCCATTCTGAGTCGCCAGATATCATACTATAAAAATCAAATACAAACTTCATTTATACAACTGTTGAATTGTCATACAGAATACGACCACAGTTAAACTGTGAGTTTTAATACAAATATATGTAACTCTCAGGGTGCCTCGACCACAACCTTACAATGGTACTTTACATAAAAGTAATGTCAAAACCTGTTTTAGAAATTAAAATCTTTGGGAAGTGCTCAAGGAAACCTTCGTACATGGGAGGCCATGCGTCTAGGTTATGATAGATATCATATGTCCACAGAATTATCCTTGTCAATTAATAGTACCCAAAGAAAAACAAAAAGATTGCTATCATCTTCTTTCTAATGGTGTGTCTTCTCTTGACATATAATTATCTCCATTTTCTCCAATTGAGAATTATATTTCAAATAAACTCTAAGATTATATAGGTAGTGCTCGTAGATATACTCAAAGAAGTGGATGTGCTTCAACTCGCCTTATGATAACACGAGGTTGTATATCATTAGACATCTTGTATGATAGTGGAAAACACCTTTCCAAAGTTGGGTTCACCTAACCCTATTCGGTTCACAAAATTAAATATCAAATGACGATACAATACGACACACTTTATCTAAAGTTCTCAATAAAATTATTTCCATACTATTTAGGAGAGCCTCAATAGCTATAGACCACCGCTCTCTATTCTCCTCATTATCCCCGCCGAATTCCCTAAGAACACTCTTATTACCCGAAAGGAATTATGAAGCAAAAGGGTGAACACAACTAGCTCAGTAAAGAATTGCATAACTAAAGATAATTAAATTATCAATAGCCTTCATCAGTAATAAATCAGAGATTTAAAACATATGGTAGATGGTAAAACTTTTCAAATATAGTTTTAGCGGAACGAGCAATCCATTAGAAGAGTCAAATAGACCAGCAGGTCTATTATCTTCTCCATGTTAAAAGTCCACCAATAATGTTTTATCCCTGTAACATCAATCAACAATTTCTGTCCAGAATCATGTGAATAACTCATAATCATAATTGTGATTCTAAATTCCTCTTTGCACCCAGGATGAAAATAATTTTCATCACCTATCTTTACCTGAAACATCAAAAATCATGGTTATACCAAATCACAATTCTTTCTCATAATCATACTAATAAATTCATCTTTGCACTGGCCAAAGATATTCATTAACAATTCATCTTTGCACTACAGGCCAAAGACATACAACTGTATTTTAGAAGAGTCAAGTAGAGCATGATATCTACTATCTTTTACGAACTAAAAGTGTATAATCAATATTTTATCGCCGAGACTCAAACAATAAATAATTCACATCATCGAATCATCCTCAAGACTATCGCCAAGGATATTTATTAGTATTATAACCACGAATTATCCATGCACTACGGGCAAAGGATATTCGTGTTATCAACAATGGTCATCATTATACCGAATAATCCCTGGTTATAATCATACCAACAACTGTCCATCAATGAACTACAGGCCAATGAGGACATTTTCCACATCATTCTTTACATTACGGTCATGATTATACCGAATAATCCCTGGTCATAATCATACCAAGTCCATCTATGCACGTAAGCCAAAGATGACTTTCATCACAATATAAGCATGGGGATGATGACAATGATATAAGCAATAATCAAACAAAATCAAATCAAACGAAATCAAGGATAAATAGTAAAGACTTTAAATTTATCCAGAGTTTAAAAATATCCAAATTGTCAACATGATACTGCTTCGTAGAGTAAAATTCAAGAATAATATTCATGTACTAAAAATAGTTTGGACATAAAAGAAATATATTTTTCGGGTAAATAGTACCCCGTGAATAGTACCCTATGAATAGTACTTCGGGAATAGTACCTCGTGAATAGTATCCCGACATGAAAAGTACCCAAAATACCCGAGTGAATAATATTCGGGTGAATAGTAATTAGGGTGAATAGTAACCCATGAATAGTAACTCGTGAATAACACTCTGACACAAAAAGTGCCTCGAATACCCAAGTGAATAATACTAGAGTGAATAGTAACTGAGTGAATAGTAACCCGTGAATAGTAACTCGTAAAAGAAAAATACCAAAAAAATGATATTCCATGACGAGTATAAAAGAAATAATATCTCATACGAGTATAGTAGAATATACGAAACTGCAAATGGATTTTCACCCGCCATGCAGTAATCCACGTAGACAGATCATTTCCACAATTTAATAAAGAATGAATATGAAGAATCATTCACCATGCATGCGGTAATCCACATAGATAGGTTATTCCAACAGAATAATAAAGAATGGAATAACAGAAGAATTCACTAGGCATGGGATAGACCACACAGACAGGTTATTCCAACAGAATAATAAAGAATGGAATAACATAAGAATTCACCAGGCATGCGATAGACTGCACAGACAGGTTATTCCAACAGAATAATAAATAATGGAATAACAAAAGAATTCACCAGGCATGCGATAGACCACATAAATAGGTTATTCCAACAGTATAATAAAGAATGAAATAACAACCCTTACGAATATGGAAAGAAATAACTCTCTTTATGAATACGAAAAATAATACCCCTTACTATAATAATAATATCCCTTACCTTAGAAAAAACTGGATACTGGAATAGTGAGATAGCAGACTTCCCTTCTTCTTTCTCTCTATAATTTCTCTCTATAATAATTGCTCTATAGCTTTAGTGAATTGCTGAAAAATAATGAAGGAATGAGCTTCTATTTATAGGAAAATCTAGTTTCCATAATTGCACATTCTGGGACTCAAAATATTACAGTATAATACCTCCCTCTTTTTCTTCATTTTTAATTTATTCCTGCAAGTATTATCAAACTTGCACCACCTCCCCTAATAGTAAATCATGTGAATTAATAGTAAAATCATGTGACTCAATAGTATAATCATGTGAAAAAAGTAATTATAGTATAATACCTTCATCTTTTCCTTCATTTATAATTTAGTCATGCAAGTATTATCAATCTTGCACCAACTCCCCTAATAGTAAATCATGTGAATCAATAGTACACACATGTGAACACATAGTTATAAGCATGTGAATTAAATGCAATTAATTGCTCATTTATCTGATTAATTACCCGATTGGTCAAAATAACCTCCAGACATCAATTATTATCGAAATAAATATCGATTTCCACTAACACTAATAATTCTCACACAATGGAACTATCAATTTCATCTTTAATCAACACAAATTTATTCATCATTAATATTATAACTCACAATATTTAACAACTAGGTCGTTCCCAGGAAAGATGGGACTTTTCGATAAGGATTTCTCCTTATTGGCGCGCAATTAGGTGACCAAACCTCTCCTTGATAGAACTTCTAGACATTGTCAATATTGCAAATAGTAATATGAATAACTTTTCCATCTCAATTATTGATTTAATAATATAACATATTATATAGATGATATTGTGGCAATAATTGAATCAATAATATGAGAGATATGATGCAGCAATTATTGTATCAATAATTGAGTATAACTGAGTGACTTCTTACGTAAGCATCAATAATCAATACCGTGTGCTACTATGCAACAGCGCGTATTACTATACTTTTACTATCGGGTAGTTCAACAGTTTAACTGTAAAACTTTCACCCTTAGTTTTATAAAAAGATAATTATGTCATTTTTTAACTACGATAATACTTCCATTGTGGGGTCCACCAATGATTGTGTCGTCGTACGGATATTCCCTGTTAAAATGAATATTCCCCGACACAACGAATATTTTATAACAACTTGCTTACTTTGCAAAATTTTCAAATATCACCCTTTACTTTAACCTTTATCAATTTAACCATTTACTAAATAACATAATAAAAATTGAATACTTTCATTTCATAAAATTTGGGGTCTTACATGGAGCCCTAAAGCCATCTGGTTTGGGAGTCATCGGCCTAACGCTCGTTACATTGGGTAACTTAACGCCTAAGAAAACGAGTATTGAAAAAAAGAAAAGTCAAAACCTGGGCAGATCCGAATCGTGGCATAGGTTATTCGCGTAATTAATCCCGTGGGGTGTCTTTACACCTGGTGCCCTAAAGCCATCCGGTTTGGGAGTCACCGGCCCAACACTCCCTACATGGGTGACTTAAAGCCTAAGAAAATGGACCTGGCAAACTCAGGCAAAGAAACAAAAAGATTATCGCCTAACTTATCTCAAAGCGTGGCCTTTATTACTCGAGCCAGTAAACCCGAAGGGGTGTCTTAACACCTGGTGCCCTAAAGCCCTCCGGTTTGGGAGTCATTGGTCCAAAACTGATTACATGGGTAATTCTGAATAGCCTAAGAAAACGAGACAAGATTAGGCGAGAAAAAAGAAAATTTTCCAAGGCATAGAAGTAAAGTCCCTACTAAGAGTGCTTCACTCATAGGGCGTGTGTCATAAGAAGTCAATTTTGTGAAAAATACATCTAGAGCGAAGATGAAGTTTCTCTGATAAAGGGAGATAAGTCTTTTAAAATCTATATCCTACCCATGAATAATGACCATGGATGTTTATAAATTTCATTACAATTTCATAACTCATTCCATTCATAATTCGTACTTCAAATACCTTATTCTCAAGAGTATACTAATCCTGACAGCCAAGCTGTCAAGCTTTTCATACATTTTTCTCTTTTGATGTACATGATATTGCTCACTCGCGACGTGGTCAACAAAGAGAGTTTCCCATATGAATCCCCGACAACAATATGCGAAAGGACTAAGGAATTTTCTAATTCCAAGAAATGGAAGGAGTTTAAGGCGAGATCAAGCTTCTCATCAAAAGAAAGGAGAGAACTCCTGAAGCAAATCATGGCAACGTAAGCTTGCCCATACAAAAGAAGGGGAAATTTTTCAAAAAAGTCCTTAACTCAAGAAGGCCAATGACGAAAGGTCTAGCGAATGAAATCCTCACCATCAAATGTGTCAACCTACGTCAAGTCCTCATGAGTGGAGGCCTCTACACCGAAGTTTAAATCAAGGCGTGAAAGAATGGGTCAGATACCCTCCGGGATGTCGAGAACATTCGTGAGCATCAGCCATCCGGTTCATGAATCAAAAGCTCAAGAAAGGGTGAGGTAAGTTTCTACTCCAGACACTTTAAAATGTGCATCAACCTAGGAAAATAGACTCCAAAGGACAAATCTAGGTCATCACATCATGCATGATCTGCACATGTGCAAAAGTGCTACATCAGCGTATATCTCCATCAATATTTAGCATGCATCTCCTATAGATTTAAATAAGCATACATTAAATTTCTAGATTAGAGGAAATTTCTGTCGTAGACATCAGTTGTTTATCATCAATCCATCGTAACATCAGGTGGAGTCTGGTGAATTAAGCCATCGAATATTACTTCAGCGAAGGTATCGGAAGAATCGGTATTCTAAAACATTGGCATCAATTCTGCATAACATCGAGCCACTTCAGCGATGAAAGCTTTGTATACCACCGTTCGAGTGAGAACCAAAACCATTTGGCGATGTCAGCGTAGAAAAATACCAAAGCAGGGTAGGCACCGTTGTAAACTACCAGCGTATGCATTGGGAAGGTACGATGATTTAAGAACTTCATCCCCAACAGAGATGTAGAAAACATCTCAACTTATCTTCATCAAACAAGCATCAGCAACACCGATAAAAAGTCAAACCGTTGGAGTCAACACCATCATAGGCATCAATAATAATCGGTAAAGGTAAAGCGATTTGTAATGTGTGATGTGCGATGTGCGAAATGCGATTTGTGATTTGCAATATGCGAAATGCGATATGCAAATTATGAAGTGCGATTGGCCAAATGCGAAGTGTGAAGTGCGAAATGCGATATGCGACTTGCAAACTGCGATTTGCGAAAGCATTTTAACATTCATCATAACATTCATTACATTGCGATTTGAATCATTCAAAATACCTTGTCATATTTTAAGTGTTTAGTAATCTTTATCATGTCCATTTCATTACATTACATGAACATGATAAATAGGGGCATCTGTAGACACTCAAAATTTTGTTTTCCTATTACTAACTATGCAAGAGAATAAAAACGTCTTTTTCACACTCTAGAGATAACCTTGGAGGACTACAAAGCCAGTTCTAACCCCGAAAATAACCCCGAAAGATTAAGTGAAAAGCCCAGAGTCAACCCCGGGAGGTCAAGCCAACCTCAGAGATAACCTTGAGGACATTCAGAGTTGAGAGTAGTGTAGACACTCAAAATTTTCTTTTCCTGTTACTAAATGTGCAAGAGGGCAAAAGCGTCTTTTTCACACTCTAGAGGTAATCTTGGAGGACCAAAACATCAATTCCAACCTTAGAGATAACCCTAAGTACATTTAGAGTCAACAACATGACCATCTCAGAGATAACCTAGGGAAAAACCTGCTACAACTGTGCGAAAACTGGAAATAACCCCGGGAGGGGCAAAATGGTCATTTTGCCAACTCAACTTCACTTCAAACGAAATACACTCATGTCAACTCAAATTGAATCAAAATTAGTCCCACAAGACTCATATCTTAACTTCGGAGTGAAAACTACGCCAAACAGCTCACCGGATTGCCTGACGGGAACCCGGTAATACTATTTCAGCCATGAACCCATCTTCCTGGAATCAAAAAGGGCAAATCCCATGTTATTGTGTAACTCTCAACAAAAGCAGTCTGAAGATGGTCTTGTACACCTCGTTTGGATGCTCAAACTGAAGTTCTGCATGTTTAATTGGACATTACATTTCATGAGTGCACGTACTTTGAGATGACGAGACCCGCGAGGCTCGGATGCACCACGACCAGCCGCAGGTGTATCAGAGGCTATCGCAGGTACACCTATGGCCATCAGTTCTATATATATGGGGCTTGGGCTAGCCATTTTAGGGAGAGAAAAGGCGAGGAAGCCCTGTCCAATTGGCTTTATACACACCCTATATTCAGTGCTTACTCTTTTTAAACACCTGTTAGCCCATATACAGTCATATATTTACTGGAGGGAGCTGAGTGTTTATCCATTTATAAACATAGAAGTCTGCATTGGCAGCCCACTGTAAGCCTTCTTACATTTTATAAAGCCTCTCTCTTCATATTGGCACACACTATTCTACACATTGAGAGTCGTGTTGTGTGCGTATGCCTGGACTTCAGTCCGTGGCTTTCATTTCTGTCTGTATATATATATATTTATATATATGTATATATTTTTTATACGGACAAACATTATCGAGTTATGCCTTGATTGCGCCTAGACTTATGTTTGGAGCGTTTACTTGCTTTTCTATATATATATATATACTTATATATATGAACTGTTGTCGGACTTTGTCTGATGAGCCTGGATTTTACATCCGGAGCGTTTACTTGCTTATATATATATATATATATATTTATACATATAATTGTTGTCAGACATATCTGATGAGCCTGGATTTTACATCCGGAGCATTTATTACTTATATATATATATATACTTATATATATATAATTGTTGTCAGACATATCCGATGAGCCCATATTTTATATCCTAAGTGCGTTCGCTTTTATATATATATATATATATATATATATATATATTTTTCATTTCTGCCTAGAGTTTACTTCGTGGCCTTTTACAACTTTATTTACATTTCGTCCCTTTGGAGTTTACTTCGTGCGGGTTGATCTCTTTTACAGCTTTATTTACATTTCATCCCGCCTGGAGTTTACTTCGTGGCGGTTGATCGCTTTTACAGCTTTATTTACTTTTCTGATCCCCCACGGAGTTGCTTCGTGGTGGCTGATCATGCACACACACACACACACACACACACACACACACACATATATATATATATATATATATATATATATATTATTTACTTTTTATATATTACTTTTCTGATCCCCATGGAGTTGCTTTGTGGTGGCTGATCATGCACATATATATATATATATATATATATATTGACTTTTATATATATATATATATATATAATGTTTACTGCTTTCCATATAAACTACGATGATCATGTGAGCCTAGGAATCATGTGATCACAGATTCATCTCTTCAATCTAGATTCTTTCCTCGTGATGGACTTTTTTCAAATTTATGGCGACTTGTACATTATTTACAAATGTACGAATTTCCTTGGATGACCATTATGCTCATAAGGAGTTCTAAGCATCATCAGATATTATTTTCTCGAAGATGCCTCGCATCTCGAAAATAAAAGCAAATCAGCCGAACATTTAATAATAAAATGGAAGTATGAAAAGGTCTCAATTCCTATTGAGCACAGGGTTTGAAAAACCTCTTTTAAAAAACTTCATTGCTATATCTTGGTTAAAACTGAATTTTTTTATAAATTCAAACCTTGTGTATATAGGTACGAACGAGGCCTCGCACTACTTTCAAATAATTGCACATTGATCCACACACACACAAACACACAAACACACACACACATTCATATAATAGTTTCTTTGAGAAGTTGCGGTCATCGTGGCAACACGGATGTCGGGGGGTGCCTAACACCTTCCCTCCACATAATCAAGCCCCTGAGCCCTAATGAATCTCGGTTTCTTCACGTAATTCTGCTTAGCGTTGTCACATCATTGGGTCAATGTGCAAACCTTTTCGATTGCGTTGGTGCAACCAGTTAAATACACTAACTGGCGACTCTTAAAGTCAAATCGTCGACATTATACATGTCAGACCTTTTTCACTTGTTTTTTCAAAAAATCTCACATTAATACGAGAACACCAAAGAACAAGTAACGAAAAGGGACACTAAAAATCCCGACGTCGACAGGTGGCGACTCTGTTGGGGACTCCAGTAAGAGGGCTTAAGCTGCTATTACAAGCTTTTAAAAATTGTTATATGCTTATGTGTGAATGTTGAATTTACATTTATGATGAATGTGTACGAATGCATCTTAATTACTGCACTGCTAAATATCTATCTGTGATATTAGTGCTTCGCACATGTCATGATTTTGCATAAATGGTGAGACACGTTGTATGTGAATGTATTTTGTGTGGTCCCTCCACTAGGAGGCTATCCTGTCAGTGTTTGATTACTGGACTCGTGGGAAGAATAATTCCCCGGGGTTCAGGAAAGGCACCACTCAGATTTGCTCCAGTTGAACGACCGGATTAACTTCCCGTCAAGTAAATTGCGATGATCTGGGAACCTTCATGCCAAAAAGCCGTGAGAGTAACCCTAAGATAGGTCAGCCTCTGATAAACCAAATGCGAACGGAAGTCTCTTCATACTTTCCCATTTTAAATTACTTGTAATTTCAATTACTTGTCAATATCAATGTACTGGAAAATATGAAGAAAATGTGTAAATGCATATTATGGCTTGACATGCTATCAAATGACACCCATTTTGTAGGATAATATTCCTAAAATGGACTCATTATGATAGCATGTAAAATTTTTATACATTTCCCAAAGACTAAACTACATAAGTTTTTGTAGGGAAGTAATTGGGCCTGTTACCTACTCAAAATCCAAAAAGGCCACGAGCCTACATCCAATCATATCTTCATCTGACCAATCGAATCCTGTTTCTTGCGAGGAGTTCGAAAGATTAAGCTATCAAATTACAGAGTTGGCTGTTATGTTCAAGGAACTACACCAATCTACTCAGGATCCACAAATACCCATCCACACAGAATCCCCTGCACATGGAGGAACCCAAAGCCAAACAATGCCTACTCAATCTGAGTCATTCATACCAGGGGGCAGTCAGGGTATTGGCAAGAAATGGAAACCCAGATACCTAAACCTCATTCCAATAAAGAAATCACAAATCTCAGGGATGATCGAGAAACTAGGGATCTAAGAAAAAAAGTCCAACAAATGGAGGAGACCATCCGGTCAATCAAAGGGACTGGAAATTATGGGAGTGTCACTTATTCAGATCTCTGCATAATCCCAGGGGCTCGATATCCTACCAAATTAAAAGTCCCAAAGTTTGAAAAGTATAATGGGGAAGGCGATCCCTATATACACATAAAAGTTTACATTGGCGAACTGGGATCTTATGCTGAAGATGAAAGCCTCAGAATGCAGCTTTTTCAAAAGAGTCTCACTGGAGAGGCTAAGGCATGGTATGCCAGACTTGACAATGCCAAAAATCCACAACTGGGAAAAATTGGCACACGCCTTTCTAAGTCAGTACAGTTTTCAATCACAAATGGCACCTGATCGATACCAAGTGACTAAAGTCAAAAAGCAAAGTACTGAATCTTTTCGAGAATATGCCCAAAGGTGGAGACATCTCGCACCGCAAGTCATTCCATCAAATGACGAAAACTAAGATGGTAATGACATTTATTGACATTCAAGAGGCGCCTTACTATGAGAGGATCCTAGCAGGCATAGGAAAGCCATTCTGAAAAATGATCAAACACGGCGAAATGGCAGAGATGGGCCTAAAGGCAGGCAAGATGCGAGCGATCCCAAGCATATACAGACTGGAAAGTATGCGAGCGAACCCAAGGGTGTACTCGATAAAGGCAATGAAGATGTATCCCTTGTTGTACAGGGGCAAATTAGGAGACCAACCTAAAGTCCCCCCAATTGGAAAAAGTGAGACAATCAGCCATTTCAACAACAGGCTGCATTTAACCAATTCCAGGACAAGAAAAGAAAATTTGAGAGAACAGAAAATTGGGTGTTCACTCCTTTAGGCGATTCTCTTGAAAATGTTTTGGCGATATTGATGGATCATAAGCAAATTACCGAACTGGCTCCACCTCTGGAACCAGGGAGAAAAAGATACAATCCAAGCCAGAAATATGCTTACCACTCAGGATCTCCAGGATACGATACACAAGATTGTTGGTCCTTAAAGCATAAAATTCAAAATCTGATCGAAAGTGGCAGTATTGTGGTCCAACAACCTGACCAACAAAATGTCAACACCAACCTTCCGTTGTAGTATGATACGGAAGAAGTAAACATGATCGGGTCAGTAAGGGCTGAAATGTATCCAATTCGTAAGTGTATACGAAGGATAAAGAACTACCCCCAAAGGAACAGAGCAAATGTCCTAAAGTGGGAAAACTCGGAGGAAGGTATCATAGTAATGCAAAAATTAGAGACGATCCAGAACCAAGTAAATCTGCTAGCTAAGGTGATTGTGCGCCAACATCAGGATACGAGGCATTTCTTCACTCAACTATCAAAAGACCAAGAAAAGGGGGATGATAAAATTGCTAACAGACCTCACCAACGGAAAAATCGCTTGGGGGAATGCGAACTCTCAAAGAAGAAAGATCAAACAACCTCCACAAGAGTCTGAAAATTCACCCCTCTAAGCAAATCCAATGAAGAAATGTTACACTTTCTGATGAGCGAAGGAAGGATTACTGAGTTGCTACCTCCTGTAAATCCCAAGATAAAAAGCTATGATTCCACCAAGATATGTCTCTACCATACTAACTCACTTGGACATACGACTGAGGAATGATGGGCTTTGCTATATAAAATTCAGGATCTCATTAAAAATGGAGAGCTGGAGATAGAAATTCCCATGACCAAAAAAGGGGAAAAGGTAATAAAAAGCTTAAGATGTCCACTCGAGACAGGTAGTTCAAATAAGGTGAAGGCTATGAGCGATAATCTTGGCAGAACACAAGATGGAGCGATCCTAATGCAGGAAATGATAGAAGAGAAAAGGGAATCCCCAAAGGAGATTCCTCCACCAACCTCCAACATCCTGTGGTCCAAAGATGACAACCACAGTCCAGACCTTATAACCTTGGATGATGCAGAGGAAATACTGATCCTTTCCAAGGAAGAAAAAGCAAAAAAGGAAAGTTCCTTGCAAGAAATACGACAACAGTTCGAGGGAGATTTCATGATCGAATCTTCTCAAGCCCAGGAAAAGTGTGAAGGAACAGATGAAGGAAAAGGTAGCGAGGTTGTCAGGGAAATCAACCCATCAAAGAATCAAGATTTCATACCTTTTTGCGATGGGTCCAGCTTAAGAATCCTTGAGGAATGTACTAAACCAGGAAGCGATCAAGTTATGGCCATAAGTGAAGACATTCAAAACCATGAAGTAACCTCTGTCGCGAGCCTTGAAGGCAACACAACCTCTGACAACTAGATTATCAGGCCTCAACTAGCCAAAAAGATGTAGATCAAGGGGATAAAGTGGCGAGTTCTAGAAGATGTTGGGACGGTATCACTTCTTTTGCAGTATGCTTTTTATTTTCCATGCATGTATAGAAGAAAAAAAAAAAAACAAAAACAAAAAAAAAAATGAAACAAAAAAAAAATCAAATATTCAAAAATCAAAAATCAAAAAATCAAAAAAAACAAAAATCAAGTCATTCCGGTTTCAGCTCATCAAGCCTGAACTACTAAAGGCCTTATCTCCCCTCATCAATGGGAGTACGTAGGTAGCCATTTATGGTGCGGTCAAACCAAACACTTCTCAAACCAAACACTTCTCAAACCAAACACTTCCCAAATAAACACTCCCAAACCAAACACTTCTCAAACCAAATACTTCCCAAACAAACACTCCCAAACCAAACACTTCTCAAAACAAACACTTCTCAAACAAACGCTTCTCAAACAAACACTTGTCAAGTCGTTTATCTTATCAAGTAGGAATTACGTAGACCTGATCTCCCACACTCACGGGAGTACGTAGGCAACCATCAGTGGTGCGGTCTGACCCTCAACAGAAAAGTCCAAATCCAAACGTCGATCCCAAGAATTACCCTCCAAGTCAGCGACCTATGTGGAGAAGACCCAACAACACTACAATGTCATTCCATTAAATATGGCACAAATCCCAGAAAGGAAGAAACATCGATATGCCAAGACAACCAGCAGCGAGGACCTTCAAAGATTCAACACCCTTAATCACGAGTCTTCATCAAATTAAAAGAAAATCAAGACTGATTGCAATAACAAGTCAGGAATAATGATTAAAGGCATCAAAACCCAGGTCTTATACTTGTTCACCATATGGTATAGAGGAAAAAGTCTCTTGCAATCTCAGTATCTTATCAGCCCATTTGTCAAAGCGACTATCCCAGACAATAACCAAGGCTAGGGCAGTTTCAAAATCGACGACAACCCGATATCGCGACCACTACAACAAGACTTGGGCAATCTCAGAAATAGTGACAACTTAACACTGGGGCATTTATCAAACATCCTAAAGAGGAAATGCCCCAGTCAATAACATCAGCATGGTCCATCATCATTAAAGCGTCCCTCACATCAGCTCATTAGCGATTTGGATATTATTCAGTTGCGATTTCATCAACAAAGAGAGTTTCACGTATGAATCCTCGACAGCAGTATGCGAAAGGACTGGGGCATTTTTCGATTCCAGGAAAGAGAAGGATTTTAAGGCGGGATCAGGCCTCTCATCAAAAGAAGGAAAACTCCTGAAAAGAATCATAGCGACATTAGCTTGCCCCTACAAACAAAGGGGAAAATTCTCAACAAAGTTCTTACCTTAAGAGTAGAAGCCCAATAACAAAGGGTCTGGCGAATGAAATCTACACCATCAAACTTCTTAATTTGCACCAAATCTTCATAAGTTGAGGCCTCTACACTAAAGTTCAAAGTTCGGCAGCGAAAGTACAAACTGCACCCCCCAGGGATATCAGCGGTATTCAGATCATCAGTTCAGCCAGGTTGCGAATCAAATGTTCAAGGAAATGGGGGCACAAGCACTCAACAGCGAAAGGAAATTACAAATCACCTCAAAAAGGGTTAGGCGCTACATCAACGTACATCTCTATCCAGCGTAACATCAGGCAGAATCTAACGAAACAAACCTTTGAATCTTACTTCAGCGAAGGTATCGGGAGATCCGATATTCAAAACCATTGATATCAATTCAGTGCAACATCAAGAAAGTCCAGCAATAAAAGCTTTGTATACTACCATTCAAATGGGAACCAAAACAATTGGTCGATGTCAACTACCAGCAGGGTAGGATCTATTATCAAACTACCATCAGGGTAGGCACCATTATAAACTACCAGCATATGCATCGGCGGCATCTCAATTTCTCTTCATTAAACAAGCATTAGCGACACCGACAAAAAGCTAAGTCGTTGTAGTCAACATCAGCATATGCATCAGTAATCCCCGATAAAGGTAAAGAGATTTGCGAAAACATTTTAAACATGCATCATAACATTCATTACATTGTGATTTGCGATATACGAAATGCGATGTATGAGTTGCGAAGTGCGATTGGCCAAAAGTGAAATGCGAAGTGCGAAATGCGATGTGCGATTTGTGAACTGCGATTTGCGAAAATATTTTAAATATTCATCATCACATTCACTACATTGCGATCTGCATCATTGAAAATACATTGTCATGTTTTAAGTGTCTACTAATCTTTATCATGTCCATTCCATTGCGTTGCATGAACATGATAAAGAGGGGCATCTGTAGATACTCAAAATTTTCTTTTCCTATTACTAACTATGCAGGAGGGAAAAAGCATCTTTTTCACACTTCAGAGGTAATCTTAGAGGACCACAACATCAATTCCAACATTAGAGATAACCCTAAGTACATTCAAAGTCAACAACATGACCATCTCAGAGATAACCTTGGGAAAAACCTGCTACAACTATGCGAAAACTGGAGATAACCCCGGGAGGGGCAAAATGGTTATTTTGCTAACTCAACTTCACTTCAAATCAAATACACTAATGTCAACTCAAATTGATTCAAAATTAGTCCCACAAGACTCATATCTTAACTTCGGAGTGAAAACTACGCGAAATAGCTCACCGGATTGCCTGACGGGAACCCGGGAATGCTATTTCGGCCATGGACCCATCTTCCTGGAATCAAAAAGGGCAAATTCCATGTCATTGCATAACTCTCGATAAAAGAAGTCTGAAGATGGTCTTGTGCACCTCGTTCGGATGCACGGATTGAAGTTCTGCAAGTTCGAGCGGACATTACATTGCACGAGTGCATGCACTTTGAGACGATGGGACCTGCGAGGCTCGGATGCACCATGACCAGCCACAGGTGTATTAGAGGATGTCGCAGGTACACCTACGGCCATCAGTTCTATATATATGGGGCTGGGCTAGCCATTTTAGGGAGAGAAAAGGCGAGGAAGCCCTGTCCAGTTGGCTCTATACACACCCTATATTGAGTGCTTACTCATTTTAAACACCTGTTAGCCCATATACAGTCTTATATTTACCGGCAGGAGCTGAGTGTTTATCAATTTAGAGTCGTAGAAGTCTGCATTGGCAGCCCACTGTAAGCCTTCTTACATTCTATAAAGCCTCTCTCTTCATATTGGCACACACTATTTTACACATTGAGAGTCGTGTTATGTGCGTATGCCCGGACTTTGGTCCGTGGCTTTCATTTTTGTCTGTATATATATACTTATATATGTATATATCTTTTATACGGACTAACATTATCGAGTTATGCCTCAATTGAGCCTAGACTTATGTCTGAAGCGTTTACTTGCTTTTCTATATATATATATATATATATATATATATATATATATATATACTATATATATATAATTGTTGTTGTCGATTTTTTGTCGATGAGCACAGATTTTACATGCGGAGTGTTTACTTGCTTATATATATACATATAATTGTTATCAGACATATCTGATGAGCCTAGATTTTACATCCAGAACATTTATTACTTATATATATATATATATATATAATTGTTGTCGGACATAACCGATGAGCCTGGATTTTATATCTGGTGCGTTTACTGCTTTTATATATATATGTATATATATATTTACATTTCTATCAGGCCTCGAGTTTACTTCGTGACCTTTTATAGCTTTATTTACATTTTGTCCCGCATGGAGTTTACTTCATGGGGGTTGATCGCTTTTACCTTTTTATTTACATTTAAATCACGCTTAGAGTTTACTTTCGTGGCGGTTGATCGCCCACGAGTTATTTACTTTTCTGATCCCCCACAGAGTTGCTTCGTGGTGGCTGATCATGCACATATATATATATTTACAACTTTTATATATTACTTTTCTGATCCCCCATGGAGTTGCTTCGTGTTGGCTGATCATGCACATATATATATTTACAGCTTTTATATATATATATATAACTGCTTACGCTTTCCATATAAAATGCAGTATCATGTGAGCCTAGGAATCATGTGATCACAAATTCAGTCTACTGAATCTAGATTCGGTTCCTATAATGGACTTTTTTAGCTGTAAGCAGCTTGTAAATTATTTATAGTGTACGAATTTCCTTGGATGGCTGTCATATAAGGAGTTCGGCACTCCTGTATATTAATTTCTCGAAGATGCCTCACATCTCAAAATTAAAAGCAAACCAGCCGAACATTGAATAATAAAATGGAAGTATGAAAAGGTCTCAATTCCTATTGAGCACAGGGTTTGAAAAACCTCTTTTACAAAACTTAATTGCTATATATTAGTTAAAACTGAATTTTTTCTATAAATTCAAATATTGTGTATATAGGTGCGAACGAGGCCTCACACTACTTTTAAATAATTGCACATTGATCCACACACACACACACACACACACATATAACAGTTTCTTTGAGAAGTGGCGGTCACTGTGGCAATACGGATGTCGGGGGGTTCCTAACACCTTCCCTCCGCATAATCAAGCCCCCGAACCCTAATGATTCTCAGTTTCATAGACCCATTTAGCAGTGTCACGTCATTGGGTCAATGTTCAAACCTTTTCGGTTGTGTTGGTGCAACCAGTTAAATACATCAACTAGCGACTCTTAAAGTCAAATCGTCGACATTATACATTTTGCAAACTTAGAGATAATCCTGAGAAAAGACTGCTAAATCTACGCCAAAACTGGAGATAACCACGAGAGGGGCAAAATGGTCATTTTGCAAACTCAACTTCAACTCAAATCACATTAACTCATTTCAACTCAAATTTCTTCAAAAGAAGTTTCACAAGAACCATATCTTAACTTCTGAGCGCAAACTATGCAAAACGGCTCAACGGACTGCCTGCCAGAAACCTGGAAATGCCATTTCAATTATGAACACATCTTCCTAGAATCAAAAAAGGGCAAATCCTATGTCATTGCATAACTCTAGGAAAGAGATTTCTGGAATGGTATGGCACGCTTCCATCGGACTCCCAGATTGAAAATTATGAAGGTTCGAGTGAACAACGCATCATCTCAGTGCACGTACTTCAAGACGGCGAGATCCACATTGCCCGAGGCACCCCGGGAAGTCGCAGGTACACCTGCGGCTCCCCCCTCTATAAATAGTGTGCTTGGGGTGGCCATATTTGCAAGAGAAAAGATGAGGAAGCCCTGTCCAATTTGCTTTGTACACACTATAAACTGAGTGCTTTCTCATTTTAAACACTCTTAAGCTCATATATTGTCATATTTTTACTGGCAGGAGCCGAGTGTTCATCCACTTAAAGCTATAGAAGTCTTCTTTGGCAATTCACTGTAAGCCTTCTCACACACTTTAAAGCCTTTCTCTTCATCTTTGCACACACTCTTCTTCACGTTGAGAATTGTGTTGTGTGTGTACGCTTGAACTTCTCTGTGGTTTTCATTTTTGTTTGTATATATATATATATATATATATATATATATATATATATATATATATATATATATATATTTTACATTTCAGCCTGGAGTTTACTTATTGGCCTTTTCTTTGCTTTTATTTACATTCCGTCCACTTTAGAGTTTACTTCGTGGAGGTTGATCGTTTTACTACTTTATTTACATTTAGTCCCGCCTGGAGTTTACTTCGTGATGGTTGATCGTATTTATTGTTTTATTTACATTTCTGATCCCCCATTGAGGTGCTTCGTGGTGGTTGATCATGTCTTTGTATATATTTATCGCTTTTATATATTTACATTTTCGATCCCCCATGGAGGTGCTTCGTGGTGGTTGATCATGTCTATATATATATATATATATATATATATATATATATAAATTTATAACATATATATATATATAACTGCTTACTGTTTTCATATAAATTGCAGCATCATGTGAGCCTAGGAATCATGTGATCACAGATTCAGTCTTCTGAATCTAGATTCGGTTCCCGTGATGGACATTTTCAGTTGTAAGCAGCTTGTAAATTATTCACGGTGTTTGAGTTTCCTTAGATGGCTTTCATGCCCATGAGGAATTCGGCACTGTTATATATTATTTTCTCGAAGAAGCTTCGAATTTCAAAAATAAAATCAACCAAGCCGAACATTTAATAAAATGGAAGTATCAAAGGCCTCAATTACTATTAACCACAGGGTTTAAAAAACCTCTTTTACAAAACATCATTGCCATATCTTGTTTAAAACTGAATTTTTATGCAAATTAAAACACTTTGTATATAGGTGTGAACGAGGCCTCACACTACTTCCAAATAATAGCACATTGACCCACACACACACACACACACACACACACTCATATAACAGTTTCATGAAAAGGAGCAATCACCGTGGTAACACAGATGTTGGGGGGTGCCTAATGTGACGCCCCCAAAATAGGTATACATCACCCATCTCGAGTCGCCAAAATACATGGTACATAAATCAAATACAAACTTAATTATACAATAGTCGTGTACAATACGACAAAACATAGCTGAGAGTTTAAACAAGAATATTGCCTTCTAGACAATATCCACTCTCAATGGAGTCCTCATTACAATTATTATCACACTATTTCACGGAATAGTGAGGACTACTAAAGCCACTTATTCTGGACCATCACTCCATTTCCTGACTCGTCCCAGCTATATTCTCATTTCCTGAAGAGAACAATGAAAGAAAAGGATGAGCTCAACTAGTCCAGTAAGAAATATTATGACTAAGATAATGCGAAATAAATTATCCTTAGCCTTCAAAGATAACAACTGATAGAATACAATAGACAATAAGTTTTAGATCAACAACTGCAGTGGAATAAGAAATCCATTAGAAGAGTCAAGTAGAGCATAAAATCTACTATCTTCTATGATTTAAAAAGTTTTTCATCAACTTTATCACTGAGACTCAGCTTAATAAATAAACCACATCATCGAATCATCCCTGCACTACAGGCCAAGGATATTCATGTAATCATCAATGGTCATTACTATACCGAATAATCCCTGGTCATAATCATACCCATAACTGTCCATTAATGCACTACGGGCCAATGATGACTTTTACCACATCATTCGTTACATTACGGTCATGATTATACAAAATAATTCATGGTCATAATCATAAGAAGTCCATCTATGCACGTAAGCCAAAGATGACTTTCATCACAATATAAGCATGAGTATGATGACAAGGACATAATAATTCAATAAAACAAGTTTAAGGATAAATTTTAAAGATTTAGAATTTAATTTATCCAGAAATCAATAACATCCAAATTGTCAACATGATACTGCTTTGTGGAGTAAAATTCAAGAATGCTCAGAAGAATATTTCCATGAAAAGATACTGGATGAAGCGCAAATATCCAGGATATTCTACTAATTTCATGGAGTATAGAAGCCAAAACTTTAACCAACTGAGTATAATAAAATATATGAAACTGCAAATGGATTTTTGCCCGCCATGCGGTAATCCACGTAGATAGATCATTTCCACAATTTAATAAGGAATGAATACGAAGGATTATTCACCAGGCATGCGATAGACCGCACAGACAGGTTATTCTAACAAAACAATAAAGAATGGTATAACAACCCTTACGAATATTGAAAGAAATAATTCTCTTCATGAATACGAAAGAAATAATACCCCTTACCTTAGAAGAAAACTGGATATTGAAATAATGAGGTAACAGACTTCTCTTCTTCTTTCTCTCTATAATAATTGCTCTTGTGAGACTTAGTGAATTGGTGAAAAATAATGAAGGAATGAGCTTCTATTTATAAGAAAATATAGTTTCAATATTTGCACATGCTGGGGCTCAAAATATTACAGTATAATACCTCCCTCTTTTTCTTCATTTTTAATTTAGTCCTGCAAGTATTATCAAACTTAAACCACCTCCCCTAATAATAAATCATGCGAATCAATAGTAAATCATGTGACTCAATAGTTCCAAACATGTGAAAAAAAACAATTACAGTATAGTACCTTCATCTATACATCCATTTTTAATTTAGTCATGCAAGTATTATCAATCTTGCACCAATTCCCCTAATAGTAAATCATGTGAATCAATAGTAAATCATGTGATTCAATAGTATAATCATGTGAAAAAACTAATTACAGTATAGTACCTTCAACTATACCTCCATTTTTAATTTAGTCATGCAAGTATTATCAATCTTGCACCAACTCCCCTAATAGTAAATCATGTGAATCAATAGTACATACATGTGAACACATAGTTATAAGCATGTGAATTAATAACAATTAATTTCTCATTTATTTGGTTGATTACCCGAATTGTCAATATAACCTCCAGACATTAATTATTATCGAAATAAATGTCGATTTCCACTAATACTAATAATTCCCACACAATGGAATTATCAATTTCATCTTTAATCAACACGAACTTATTCATCATTAATATTATAACTCACAATATTTAACAACCAGGTTGTTCCAAGAAAAGAGGAGGCTTTCCGATAAGGATTTCTCCTTATTGGCGCGCAATTAGGTGACCAAACCTCTCCTTGACAAAACTTCTAGACATTGTCAATATTGCAAATAATAATATGAATAAATTTGTCGTCTCAATTATTTATTTAATAATATAACATATTATGCAGATGATACTGTGACAATAATTGAATCAATAATATGAGAGATATGATGCAACAATAATTGTAGCAATAATTGAGTGACTTCTTACGTAAGCATCAATAATCAATACCGTGTGCTACTATGCAACCACGCGTATTACTGTACTTTTACTATCGGGTAGTTCAACAGTTTTAACAGTAACACTC
Source organism: Panax quinquefolius (assembly GCA_020205615.1). Taxonomy (NCBI): domain Eukaryota; kingdom Viridiplantae; phylum Streptophyta; class Magnoliopsida; order Apiales; family Araliaceae; genus Panax; species Panax quinquefolius. Next base: position 42,875,249 of record CM035159.1, read on the forward strand.
GCCGTTATTTTTCATAAAAGATAATTCTGTCATTTTCTAGCTACGACAATACTTCCGTTGTGGGGTCCACCAATGATTGTGTCGTCGTACGAATATTCCCCGATAAAAAGAATATTCCCCGACCAAACAAATATTTTATAACAACTTGCTTACTTTGCAAAAAAAATTCATATATCACCCTTAACTTTAACCTTTTATCAACCATTTACGAAATAAAATAATAACTACAATAAAATTGAATACTTCCATTTCATAAAATTCGGGTTCTTACACCTAACACCTTCTCTCCAAACAATCAAGCCCCCGAACCCAAATGAATCTCGGTTTCACAGACTCGTTTAGCAGTGTTACAGCACTGTGTCAATGTGCAAACCTTTTCTCGGTTGTGTTGGTGCAACCACTTAAAAAGACCAACTGGCGACTCTTACAGACAAATTGTAGACATATACATGTCGGACCTTGTTCACTTATTTTTTCAAACAAATCTCACCTAACATGAGAACACCAAAGAATAAGAACAAAAAGGGATAAATAAAAATCCCGAAGTCGACAGATATTATCTCTTGATTTGGTGACATTACCTCAACGGAAATCTTGGTTGTGAGAGGTGGTGCCCCAATGGGATGGTAATGAGTATTGCTCACCTTCAGGGCATAAAAATTGACCGGCTTAACTTCTACATTGAAGCTGATGAGTGGTATATCACCTTGTTTAAGATATTCTGGCTCAATATTAACAGTGATTAAGCTATTGTTGATAATGTATTTAAGTTGCTGATGAAGGGTGGAAGCGACGGCTCTAGCCATATGAATCCACGGTCTTCCCAAAAGTAGGTTGTATCCTATGGTAATTTTGAGCACATGAAAGGATATACTGAATGTATGTGGTCCAATCTCTACAGGTAGTTCAATCTCCACAATGACATTTCGTCAGGATCCATCAAAAGTTTTGATAATTGTATGGCTGCTTTTGATCCTCTTGGGATTGATATTCATCTTCTCTAAGGTGGCATAAGGGTAAATATTCAAAGATGATCCACCATCTATCAAAACTCCTCCTACCATATATCCGGATGACAAAACCGCTATGTTTAACGGCTTGCAATGACCAGTCCCTTCGGGAGGAATGTCGTAATCAGTAAAAGATATCACATTGTTACTAAAAATGTGGTCAACCAGATGTTGGAATTTTTAAACATCAACTTATTTTGGCAAATGGGCTTCTTCCTAGACCCTTAGCAAGATCTTCTTGTGATTTTCAAAAGAGAAAACCAAGTCCAATATGGAAATTTGTTGTGGAGTTTCTCTCAAGCTTAAAACCACCTTTGCTTCATTATGGCCCATAGTATGGAGGAACTCTTCAATCCTCTCAATGGGAACTTTCCCCTTTGATTTGATGGAAGGCTTCATTACCCGATAGGGGAAGAAATAGTGGATTCTCTTTCGACACTACAATAGTTATGTGTGATGTAGATCATTTAGCTTCTCCATAATTCAATGTAACTTTTTTCATGTTGACAATAGGATACTGTGGCCTAGATGGCAATGCAATTGGCTTTGGTGCAGCCAATTTCAAAGGATTATCAACAACCTTGATTTGAATTGATTGTATTGTGGGTGGTCTGGCAGCCAAATCATCCTCAGCGGATATAACTGCTACGACGTCCTTCCATTTTGTAGGATATGTGTTTCCACTCTCGAGTAACAAAGTGTCATCATCTGCCATCTGCAAGACACCGCTGTCAATTAAATTCTGAATGAGGTGGCGAGTGCCCGACATTTTTCCGTGCTGTGATAGCGATAGTGGGAGTGATATTGGCATACTTCATTAAAATTAAACCGTCTTGAACGGGGATTGATTGGAGGGAGAAGGGATGTAATTCTTCTTTCATTATTTAGCATCTGAAATATCTCCTCCATAGGTTGGCCCAGGTATAAAAATTTCCTTTTATTGGAAAAATACCGACAGGCTTCGGCACTTGCTCTTTTTGTAACTTTATCATCCAGTGTTTCACTTTCTGAAGGCGATGATGGAGTATTCATAACAAACGGAAGGAGACTAGCATGCTCCTGACTAACTAATTGGCGCATGACTTAGTGCTAATAGATAACCTATTCTGCCAATTGGTCTAATTGCTTATAAAGAGCTTTCATCTTTCGTTCCATCATGAATTGGAATTGTGTGTAATCCCATTTGTCAGCACCATCCTTATGGGGTTGGGAAGATTCAACAATGTAATTGGAACTCTGTCCACTGCTCTAATTAATCATACTAAAATCTTCTTCTTTTTGTTGAGGAAGAGGTTTGTCTTGCATATGACGTTAGTCAGGTTTAGTCACCAAAATCTCACTATTATAAATCAAATCCCGGATCTTGTGTTTCAAGGCCTAGCAATCCTGAGTATCATGTCCTGGCGCTCTAACATGATAAGCACATTTTCGTGTAGCATTAAAACCCTTCCCGTGCGGGTTGGCTGGTGGAAGAAGATGTGTAGTTTTCTTCTGAGTAGTCAGAAGATTGAGAACATTCTCGAGTGAATCCCCTAGGGGTGTGAACACTAGGTTGCATCAGACTTCTCCACCCTTTGGAAATATAGGATTGGAAGATTGTGCTTGAAATGGGGAGTAGTTTCTCCTCTGGATGGGCATATTTTGACTGCCTTTCTGACCTTATAGTATCAAAGAAACATCCTCTTCTTTCTTCTTATCGACCCTCCGGGGTTGTTTCCATAAGTTTCGGATTGGATGTGTTCAACAACAGCTTTTAGAGCGGCTAGGTCTTGAATTTTTCCTGACTTCAATCCCATCTAAGTCATCTCTCCGTGTTTGATCACTTCAGAAAATGGCTTGCCAATGCTAGCTAAGACTCTCTCATAGAAAGGAGCTTCTTGTATGTCTATGAAGGTCATCACCATTTTTGACTCCGCCATAGAAGGAATAACTTGAGCAGCAATGCACCTCCACCTTTGAGCATACTCTCTAAAAGACTCATTAGACTATTTCTTAACCTTGGTGATTTTATACCGGTCAGGAGCCATCTGAGACTGGAAACTGTACTGACTTAGGAAGGCATGAACTAGTTCCTCCCAGCTATAAATCTTAGAATTGTCTAATTTGGTATACCATGATCGGGCTTCTCCAATTAGACTCTTTTGGCATAGCTGCATTCTGAGTTTGTCATCCTCGGCATAAGATCTGAGCTCTACAATGAATACTTTCAAATGTGTGTAAGGATCTCCCAACCCATCATACTTTTCAAAGTCGGGAGTTTTGAACTTCTCTGGATAATGGACACCAGGGAATATACAAAGGTCGGCATATGAGACACTCCCGTGTGCTCTAATCCCTTTTATAGTCCGAATGTTCTCTTCCATTTGAAGGAATTTTTTCCTGATATCACCGGTGTCTTGATATTCTTTGAGATGAGTGTTTTCAGGAATTTTGTTGGACTTATCCAACTGAAGCTCAGGTATTGGATTTGCTTGATCCGCACCTTGTGTTCCTCCATGTGTAGAGGATTATGTATGTATGGGTATTCATGAACCCTGAGTAGATTGGTACAGTTCTTTAAGTAGAACAACCAAATCTGTAATTTTCTTTCTTAACCCGTCAAACTCCTCGCAAGGGACATGACCAGGATTAGACTGGTTAGATAAAGACATAATTGGATGTAGGCTCGTGCCCTTCTTGGACTTTGATCGGGTAACAGGCCCAATTGTTTCACTACAAAAAACTTATGTAGTTTAGTTTTAGGGAATGTATAAATGTTTATATGCCATCATAATGTGTCCATTTTTAGGAGTATTATCCTGCAAAATGGATGTCAGTTGATAGCATGCTAGGCCTTAATATGAATGTACACATATTCTTCATATTTTCCATTACATAGAGATTGACATGGAATGAAATTATAAGTAATTGTCTTTACAAGTAATTGAAAAATGGAAAGCATGAAGAAAATTTCCTCCGCATTTGGTTTATTAGAGGCTAACCTATCTTAGGTTACTCTCGCGGCTTTTTGGCATGAAGGTTCCCAGATCATCGCAATTTACTTGACGGGAAGTTAATCCGGTCTTTCAACTAGAGCGAATCTGGGTGGTGCCTTTCCTGAGCCTTGTTGGAATTAATCTCCCTACGAGTTCAGTAATCAAACACCGACAGGATAGCCTCCTGGTGGACGAACCACACAACATACATTCACAGGCAACGTGCCTCACCGTTATGGGAATGATGACATGTGCGAAGCACTAACATCGTATACATATATAGTGTAAAGCATTAAGTGCAGTAAGTAAATGCGTTTGCACACATTCATCAAAAATGTAAATGCAACATCAACACACAAGCATATAATAATTTTGAAAAGTTTTTAGTAGCGGCTTAAGTCCTCTTACTGGATGTCCCAGTCAGAGTCACCAACTGTCGACGTCGGGATTTTTATTGTGCCTTTTTTGTTCTTGTCTTTTGGTGTTCTTATGTTAGGTGAGATTTGTTTGAAAAAATAAGTTGTGAAAAGGTCCGACATTTATATGTCAACGATTGGACTGTAAGATTTGCCAGTTGGTATTTTTAAATGGTTGCACTAACTTAACCTAGAAAAGGTTTGCACATTGACCACGTGATGTAACACTGTTAAACTGGTTTATGAAACCAAGATTCATTAGGGTCCGGGGACTTGTTTATATGGAGGGAAGGTGTTATGCACCCCCCAACATCCGTGTTACCACGGTGACAGCCACGGTATTAAACTGTTATATAAATGTATATGTGTGGGTCAATGTGCAATTATTTAGAAGTAGTGCTATGCCTCGTTCGCACCTATAAAGAAAGGGTTTGAATTTGTGTAAAAAATCAGTTTTAACAAGATATAGCAGTGATGTTTTGTAAAAGAGGTTTTTCAAACCCTTATGCTCAATAGTAATTGAGGCATTTGATACTTCCATTTAATTAAGTGTTCAGCTTAATTGCTTTTATTTTTGAGATGCGAAGCATCTTCGAGAAAATAAGATATATAGCAATGCCGAACTCCTTGTGGGCATGAGAGCCATCTAAGGAAATTTAGATATCGTGAATAATGTACAAGCTGTTTATAGCCCAAAATGTCCATCACGGGAACCGAATCTAGATTCAGGAATCGAATCTAGATTCAAGAGTCTGAATCTATGATCACATGATTCCTAGGCTCACATGATGTAGCAGTTTTTATAAAAGCTGTAAGTAGTTATATATATAAAAGCTATAAATATATATATATATATATATATATAGATTGTCAACCACCGCGAAGAGAACTTTATGGGGGACTAGAAATGTAAATATATAAAAGCGATAAATATATAGAGAGAGAGAGACACGATCGACAACCATGAAGCACCTTTATGGGGGATCAAAAATATAAATAAAGTAGTAAAGACTATTAAACTCTACGAAGTAAACTTCTGGTGGGACGAAATGTAAATATATATATATATATATATATATATATATATCACTACAAGAAAAAGCTTTATTTCCGGACGGAATTATGGTCGACTGAACACATTCAGTCGATGTTAATCTAAGACCGACTGAATATTTAGTCAACATTAAGTCAGTCGGTATTAATGTATCATCGACGGACAACAGTCGGATTTAAGCCGTCCCCCTTGGCGCGAGGGTTTCCCGCTAATGCGAATATAAAGTTGACAGAATATGTGTAATCCTCGACTGAATACTTCGTCGACATTAGCTTATTGTCGACAGACATAACCGCGACAAAATTCCGTAAGAAATAAACCTAAAAAATCCCTTCCCCTTCTCTGCGCCATCTCATTTTCATATCTCTCCCTCTCTCTCTAAATACCAGTCTACTCTATCTCTCTCTCTCATACGTACCTCCCACTCCAAACCCCCTTGTGACGCCCCCAAAATAGGTATACATCACCTATTCTGAGTTGTCAATACATGGTACAGAAACAACTACAACTTTATTATTACAACAGTAAAACTGTGAGTTTGAATACAAATATTATCTTCTAGACAATATCTATAATCAAATAAATCCTCATCACATTTATTGATACATTATTTTACAAAAATGGTGAGGACTACTAAACAATCCTTTCTAAAACCTTCATTCCATACCCCAGGCTATTACTCGCTTATATTCTCGCCTCTTGAGAAGAAAAATGGAACAAAAAGGAAAAGGGTGAGCTCAACTAGCCCGATAAAAAGAATATTATGACTAAGATAATATACAACAAATTACCGTTAGTCTTCAACGAGAAAAATCTAATAGAATACAATAGACAACAAATTTTAAATCAATATTCGCAATGAAATAATAATTCATTAGAAGAGTTAAGTAGAGAATGCAAACTACTATCTTCTATGTATGAATTTAAAAGTTCATCGTCTCATCTTTTATCCTGTAACATCAATCAATATACACTGAATCAAATATTCATCTTTGCACTCTGGTCAAAGATATTCATCGATTAGTCATGTTCATCTAAACACTGTTCATCTTTGCACTTTCTGACCAAAGATATTCTTGAAAATCATTCATCTTTTGCTACTACGGGCCAAAGATATTCAATAATATCATCATTTAAGGCCGAGGATGATGAAAATATTTTTAAAGAAACGAATCCAGTGAAACAAAATGATAAGGATTAAGGATTAAGGATCCGTACTTTGTTTTATCCATGTTCGAAAATACCTCAAAAATAATCATAGTGGTGTAAAATTCAAGAATGATCAAAACACGGATACAATCAAAGCTAGTATCCGAATAGATATTTTGGACAAAAGAAGAAATTTTATTTTTCTATTGAATAGTCTTGATATCGTGAATAGTGTCGTGATATCGTGAATAGTAACTCAGACACCAAAAGATAGAAATTCCACAAAAAACATCTTCACGCTTCATGAATAGTACTCGTGAATAGTAACTCGTGAATAGTAACTCATGAATAGTAACTCGTGAATAGTAACTCATGAATAGTAACCCCGACATGAAAAATTTCCAAATTTGATAAAAAGTTCCAACCAATATTTCAGCATAATGATATTGAAGAAATAATATCATTTGAGAAGAAAATAACATCCCTTACCTCGAAGATTAGTACTTCTAGCGGAATCTGGCTATAGTCTTTGAAGGAACTTACACCATCTAACAATACTCAAAGTATACTCAAAATACTCACAAGAATACGCTCGATAATATAGAGAAAACTTGATTTACGGTGTGATTTTCAATTTTAACCTAAGCACCCTATTTATAGGAAAATGCTTAGAACACCAAAGCAGAAAATTGAATATAATATTAATATATTGTTTAAATTTCCTTAGCCCATCTTTAAAGATCTGATTTCAGCAATTAATAACACATGTTAGCCCACTTAAATGCAAAAAAAACGTTTTTCTTTAAAATAATAATTAAAACTTCCAAAAATCAATTATTTCGGAGCTTAGGAACTTCAATAATTCACAATAAATAGCCCTTTTATCAGAAAATTCGAATCTCGCAAGTTTTTATAGGAAATTCAATTCTCTACAATTTTGCAAAAGAAAGTTTTTCCGAATTCCAAACAAAAATTTACTGAAATCCACAAACGAGCGATTTTACAGGCTATAATCAAATTTCAGTCAATAAATGGGGTCCACCGACATGTTTAACATGTTTTAAACATTTATTGCAACAAAAATACTCTTCCTCCACGTATACTCATATATCCCACATTCGTTGTAAAAATATCACCATTATTATATTATTAAAATATAATAATATATTTAAATAATTATTTTATCCAGAAAAAGATAAAATTTCAATTTTCAACAATTGTCACATTAAAATTTTCTCCATCTATATCCACATAAAATCAATATTTTCCTCATCATATGAATCAATAATTAATTATTCACAAATAATATTACGAGAATCACAATATTGACAACCAGGCGGTTCTAGGGAAGAGGCTTTCCAATAAGAATTTCTCCTTCTTGGCGCAATTAGGTGACCAAACCTCTCCTTAGATGAGAACTTTCTAGACATTTCCAATAATGTAATCTAATAATATTATTCGGATAATATGAATTATTGCTTCGATAATGAAAAATCTTGTGTAATGACAATTATTGAAACAACAACAATATAAAATATCAACACAACAATTATTAACTCAATAAAATCTTTGAAAAGTAATTCAGTAACCATTATTGAGTAGTGCCTTCTTCGTAAGAATCAATAATTGGTGCAATACTGGTATATCTTGTGTTTTAACCACCGGGTATTTTAACAGTATTAACGGTAACAACCACGCCGTTATTTTTAAACCACTTATATTTGTCGTTTTCTTCATCCAATCGCTTTTCGTTATGGGGCCCACACATGGCTGCGCCGTCGTACGAATATTCCCCAACAGTACGAATATTCCACGACCAAACGAATATTCCCCGACAACAATGAATATTTTATAACCACTTGCTTATTTTGAAGTATTTGCGTACTAACTATCCACATTAATCAAATCAACACTTACTATTTCAAAATAATCAATAGAAAATTAAATTTCATTAATAATAAGTTGGGGTCTTACAACCTCCCTCCTTATGAAATTTCATCCTCGAAATTGACGTCGTGTCACAGTGTTTGAAAAGGTGAGGATACCTCACTTTCATTTCCGTTTCAATTCCCGGGTCATTTCCTCTATAGCATGATTCCTCCACAAAACTTTAACTTGTGGTATGACCTTTGCGCGTAGGACATGCTCCTTCCTATCCAAGATCTTGGCAGGTACCTCCTCATACATTAAGTCTTCGGCTATCTCGTCCGGTTCTAACTCTATAACGTGGTTCGGGTCTTTCACATATTTACGAAGTACAGATATGTGAAACACATTATGAACACGAGACATACTCGGAGGTAACGCGAGTCTATAGGCTACATTTCCTACTCGATCAAGAATTTGAAATGGACCAATAAATCGTGGATTGAGCTTTCCTCTCTTCCCAAATCTTGTAACTCCCTTCCATGGAGCAACTCGCAACAATACATGATCCCCTACACTAAATTCCACGTCCTTTCGATGAAGATCCGCATAACTCTTTTGTCGGTCTTGTGCCGTTTGTATACGTTGTCGAATCATTTGGATCTTTTTCGTAGTCATACGTACCAACTCGGGTCCCAACAGTGTTGCTTCACCCACCTCGTCCCAACATATCTTTGAGAGCGACACTTTGGTCCATATAATGCTTCAAATGGAGCCACACCTATACTTGCACGATAAGCTTGTTGTTGTAGGAGAATTCCACCATGGTAAATACTTATCCCAACCGCCCTTGAAGTCTAGGACACGAGTCTTAATAAATCTTCAAGAGTTTGAATAGTCCTTTCGATTGTCCGTCCGTTTGAGGATGGTATGCGAAAGCGAATCGTAAATCCGTGCCCATGGCTTTTTGCAAGCTAACCCAAAATCTTGAAGTGAATCTTGGGTCATGATCCAAACTATGGATACTGGCATGCCATGCAACCTCACAATCTCATTCACGTACATACTAGCATGACGTTCAAGTGAATAAGTCTCCGTGTCGGCAAGAAATGAGCGAGACTTGGTTAATCTATCAACAATAACCCAAATAGCATTGATGCCACGAGAAATCGTAGGGAAGACCCGTGAACGAAATCCATGGTAATGTGTTCCCACTTCCATTTCGGAATCTCAAGTGGTTGCAACGGACCCTTAGGTACTAGATGCTCCACCTTTACACGTTGACAAGTTAAACACATTGAGATAAACTTTGCAATCTCTTTCTTCATATTGTTCCACCAAAATGTATGTCGAAGATCACGATACATTTTAGTACTTCCAGGATGGATTGCAAATAGTGTATTGTGTGCCTCCATCATAATCTTGTACTTCAAATCGAGTCGTTAGGAACACAAAGTCTAGAGTGGACTCAAGTATTCCTTCTTCATCAATTCTCGCTTAGGAATAGCTCCTTCTTATACTTTCTTCTTCATACGCATCAGCTCCGGATCGGTGGCTTGAGCAACCTTAACTTTTTCTATTAAAGTTCGCTCTACGCGTATACTTGACATCATCGCACTCGTTCCTGCATATGATCTTCTACTCAACGCGTCGGCTACCACGTTCGCTTTTCGGGATGGTATTGAATAGTGTGGTCGTAGTCTTTCAATAGCTCGAGCCAACGTCATTGCCAGCGTGTTGAGTTCTTTTGAGTGAAGAAATATTTAAGGCTTTTATGGTGCGAATATATCTCCACTTTCTCCCCATATAGATAGTGCCTCCATATCTTTAGCGCGAAAACGATTTGCTTTTGCCAACTCTCTAGATCATGAGTAGGATAATTCCTCTCATACTTTTTAAGTTGTCGCGAGGCATAGGCTATGACTTTCCCACGTTGCATGAGAACACATCCTAACCCTTTGCACGAAGCATCATTGTGAGATAACAAATCCATCCGAACCGATGGTATTGTTAGAAACAGTCTTAAAATAAGTCTCTCTTAAGCTCTTGGAAACTCCTCTCGCATTCTTCACTCCAAACGAATTTTGTATCCTTCCGAGTTAGGTGAGTTAATGGAGTAGCGATTCGAGAATACCCTTCAACGAATCTCCGATAATAACCATATTAAGCCCAAAAAGCTACGTACTTGATCCACAGACTTGGTTGCTCCCACTTTGTATTGCTTCAATCTTCGCCGGGATCAATGATACTCCATGTTTCGACACCACGTGCGTGCCAAGGAATGCTACTTCCTCGAGCGAACTCGCATTTCTTCAATTTGGCATATAGTTTATTTTCACGAAGCCTTTGGAGTACCAGCTTCAAATGGTGCTCATGATCTTCACGACTTTTGGAATATATAAGGATGTCATCAATAAAGACAACAACAAAGCCGATCCAAATATTCCTTGAATACTCGGTTCATCATATCCATGAAAGCCATAGGAGCATTAGTCGATCCGAAAGACATGACTAAGAATTCATAATGCCCGTCTTGGGGAGTTCTAAAGGCGGTCTTTGGAATATCCTCGATTCTAATCTTGGTGATGATATCCGAACGAAGATCGATTATTGAAAAGAATTGTGCCCCTTACAATTGGTCAAACAAGTCATCAATACGAGGTAGAGGATACCTATTCTTGATGGTGACATGGTTCAATTCCAGATAGTCAATACAAAGTCGCATACTCCCGCCTTTCTTCTTTACAAATAAAAGCAGGAGCACCCCAAGGAGATGTACTTAGGGCCAGATGAAACCGATGTCCAACAATTCCTCGTAGTTGGACCTTTAACTCACGAAGTTCAATAGGAGCCATTCGATATGGGGTTTTAGAAATGGGCTTTGTACCGGTTCAAGATCAATAAAGAATTCAACTTCACGTTACGGGGTAGGCGGGAAGTTCTTGAAATCGTCGGAAAGTCAATAACAACAGAATATTATTCAAATTTGGCGTGTCTTTATTCAAATCCATAACATGGGCTAAGAAAGCTTGACATCCGTTTTCAATAAACGAATAGCTTTATGATTAGATATGACGATGATTGATTTTAATGGTTTAGTTGCTTGAATTAAATACAACAGGTTGGTTAGGAATATGAAAACTAACAACCTTACGAAAATAATCAATTTTGGCATGATGAGTAGTTAACCAATCAATCCCTAAAATCACATCAAAAGCAAGTATCTTTAAAGAAATAAGGTCAATGGTAAAGGTAATGGTGCCAACTTGAATCAAACAAGATTTATAAATAGTGGATGTGATGAAAGTTTCTCTAACGGAGTTTCCACAGATAGGTCAAAGTCTAATTTCTCCGGTCAAGTTTAAAAGTTGAGCACATGCGGAGAGATAAATGAATGGGTAGCATCGGTATCAAGTAAGGTATAAACTTCGCAAGAATTTATAAATAGCTTACCCGTGATCACCTCGTTTGGGTTCCTCGCATTTTGACGGTCACAACAAATGCTCTTCCCGAATCGTTGACTTTAACTTTTACGGGGCAGTCTTTTGAGTCACCGTCCCATTGAACTAGGTTTCGCTACCGCACAATCTCGAGCGATATGTCCTTCCTTTCCACAATTATAGCATACCTTGAATTGTTGTGGGCGGTTTGGTGATATGTCCCTCTTTCCGCATTTATAGCATATGGCCAAATTGGTCGTTCTCCTCCCTTAGAACCGATTCTTTGCCAGCCGCTGTCGTCTTCATATAGTCGTTGTTAAATCTCCTCTTTTAAAATCTCCTCCCGACTCGCTTCTTCTATTTTCATGGCCATGATTACCACCAGAGTGGTTACCATTTTGTCCGTCTGTTTCTTTCTCATTTGGTTATCATTATTACATTGGCTTCGCTATCTCTCGTAGTACGATCCTGGTTGTGGTCCCTCGATTAACTGTACTCGTTTATCTCGCTCTAATAATTGAGCCATGTTTACAACATCTGAATAGAGAAAAGTTTATGAGAAATGAGATACCGACGCGTGCCTTGGGTTTCAAACCTCTAAGAAACATCCGCGTCATACGTTCCTCATTCTCCACCAAATGAGGTGCAAACACGGATAACTCTGTAAACTTTGCCTCGTCTTTGAGACACCGTCATATTGTTTTTGCTCTAATCTCGATGAACTCCACTTCCTTCATATGACGAACACTTTCGGAAAGTATTTGTCATTAAATAGTTTCAAACGTTTCCCAAGACATCTTTGAGTGCGGTGGATGGGTACGCTTCACGAACTCCCACCAATGTCGCCTCGCCACGCGAATATAAAGGTGGCGAATGGAACCTTCTATTCTCCGTGCATCCCAAGACATCGAATATCTTGGTAATTTGTTTGACCCATGTTTCCGCCATGATCGGATCGCTTTCCCTTAAATTCGGTGGTCCCAACTCTTTGAACTGCTTGGTTGTGACAACCCGTGAATTGCTATCATTTCCTCCACAGTATTTTGAACACGAGTCTCCTCGTCCGATTTTGCATGAACTGCAAAAAAACTTCTAAACATCCCCTCGTTCATCATCTCGCTTCGATTGGTGTTGTTCACGGGGAGGAACATTGCCACCTGTTGCACGTTCTCCTCGTTGGTGAGTACAGGCGTCTCCACGGTCTCATTTCCATTGTTAATATTCTCGATCGACATTCTCAAATCTTTCATCATAAAACAAGGGTTAATTAAGGAAATCAATATATCACATAATATCCTTATATCTTGACCAACTAAAAAATAAGCTTAGGTAGGACACACTAGCGAAGGATTTACTCGTCTCTCCCCTCCTAGTTCTATTCCCCAATCTCATGGAGATCATATCCCTAAGCTCGATACCAACTGTGGCGCCCCCAAAATAGGTATATATCACCTATTACGAGTTGTCAATACATGATGCGAAACATCTACAACTTTATTATTACAACAAGAAAGCGTGAGTTTGAATACAAATATTATCTTCTAGACAATATCTATACTCAAATAAATCCTCATCACATTTATTGATACATTATTTTACAAAAATGGTGAGGACTACTAAACAATCCTTTCTAAAACCTTCATTCCATACCCCAGACTAAGTACTTTCGCTATATTCTCGCCTCCACGAGAAGAAAAAATGGAACAAAAAGGAAAAGGGTGAGCTCAACTAGCCCAGTAAAGAATATTATGACTAAGATAATATACAACAAATTACCGTTAGTCTTCAACATGGAAAAATCTAATAGAATACAATAGACAACAAATTTTAAATCAATATTCGCAATGAAATAATAATTCATTAGAAGAGTTAAGTAGAGAATGCAAACTACTATCTTCTATGTATGAATTTAAAAGTTCATCGTCTATCTTTTATCCTGTAACATCAATCAATATACATCCGAATCAAATATTCAACTTTGCACTCTGAGCCAAAGATATTCATCGATTGGTCATGTTCATCTAAACACTGCTCATCTTTGCACTATAGCCAAAGATATTCTTGAAAATCATTCATCTTTGCACTACTGAGGCCAAAGATATTCAATAATATCATCATTTAAGGTGAGGATGATGAAAATATTTTTAAAGAAATGAATCCAATGAAACAAAATGACAAGGATTAAGGATTAAGGATTAGTACTTTGTTTTATCTATGTTCAAAATACCTCAAAAATAATCATAGTGGTGTAAAATTCAAGAATGATCAAAACATGGATACAATCAAAGCTAGTATCCGAATAGATATTTTGGCACAAAAAAAGAAGAAATTTTATTTTTCTTGAATAGTGCTTGATATCGTGAATAGTCTCAGATATATGTGAATAGTAACTCAGAGCCAAAAGATAGAAATTCCACAAAAACATCTTCACGCTTCATGAATAGTACATGAATAGTAACTCGTGAATAGTAACTCATGAATAGTAACTTTCGTGAATAGTAACCCATGAAAAAAAGTTCCAAATTTGATAAAAAGTTCCAACCAATATTTTAGCATAATGATATTGAAGAAATAATATCATTTGAGAAGAAAATAACATCCCTTACCTCGAAAGATTAGTACTTCTAATTTGGAATCTAGGCTATAGTCTTTGAAGGAACTTGCACCGTCTAACAATACTCAAAGTATACTCAAAATACTCACAAGAATACGCTCCGATAATATAGAGAAAAACTTCAGTTTCTGGTGTGATTTTCAATTCTAACCTAAGCACCCTATTTATAGAAAAATGCTTAGAACACCAAAGCAGAAAATTGAATATAATATTAATATATTTTTTAAATTTTCTTAGCCCATCTTTGAAGATCTGATTTCAGCAATTAATAACACATGTTAGCCCACTTAAATGCAAAAAAAACGTTTTTCTTTAAAATAATAATTAAAACTTCCAAAAATCAATTATTTCGGAGCTTCGGAACTTCAATAATTCATAATAAATAGCCCTTTTATCAAAAAATTCTAATCTCACGAGTTTTTATAGGAAATTCAATTCTCTACAACTTTGCAGACGAAAGTTTTTCCGAATTCCAAACAAAAATTGACTGAAATCCACAAACGAGCGATTTTACAGGTTATAATCAAATTTCGATCGATAAATGGGGTCCAATTGAGCATGTTTAACATGTTTTAAACATTTATTGCAACAAAAATACTCTTCCTCCTCGTATACTCATATATCCCACATTCGTTGTAAAAATATCACCATTATTATATTATTAAAATATAATAATATATTTAAATGAATTATTTTATCGAGAAAAGATAAAATTTCAATTTTCAACAATTGTCACATTAAAATTTTCTCCATCTATATCCACATAAAATCAATATTTTCCTCATCATATGAATCAATAATTAATTATTCACAAATAATATTACAAAGATCACAATATTAACAACCAGCGGGTTCCAGAAAGAGGGGCTTTCCAATAAGAATTTCTCCTTCTTGGCGGCAATGATTAGGTGACCAAACCTCTCCTTAGATGAACTTTCTAGACATTGCCAATAATGTTATCTAATAATATTATTCAGATAATATGAATTATTGCTTCGATAATGAAAAATACTGTGTAATGACAATTATTGAAACAACAACAATATAAATATCAACACAACAATTATTAACTCAATAAAATACTGAAAAGTAATTACTGTAACCATTATTGAGTAGTGCCTTCTTACGTAAGAATCAATAATTGATGCAATCTGGTGTGCTACTTGTTTTTAACCACCGGGTATTTTAAAAGTATTAATTGGTAACAACCACGCCAGTTATTTTTAAACCACTTATATTTGTGCTTTTCTTCATCCAATCGCTTTCAGTTATGGGGCCCACACATGGTCACTGCTGTTGTCGCATACGAATATTCCCGATAGATACTGAATATTCCACGACCAAACAAATATTCCCAAACAACAATGAATATTTTATAACCACTTGCTTATTTTGAAGTATTTATGTATTAACTATCCACATTAATCAAATCAACACTTACTATTTCAAAATAATCAATAGAAAATTTAAATTTTATTAATAATAAGTTGGGGTCTTACACCCTCTCCCCTGGCCCCCCACCACATGCAGGTACCCCACTCCCTCCCCTTCTTAGGTCGTCCCCCACGACCCCCACCCTACAAATAACCCCACCCTCTCCCCCTGTTGTCCCCCCCACTTGACGTCCCAAGTGCCCACCCCACCCACCCCTGTGTACCCCCACTCCCACACCTTCCCCAGTACCCCCACCCTCTCCCCTGGACCCCAGGCTCCCTATCCGGTACCACCCCACCCGGCCTCTCACTACTACACACACACTCTCTTCTTTTCCTAATTTTCCAAGTATTGAGTATATATTATATGTTAGTAATATAAAATTTGTGTATGAATTTGGTATTATAATGTGCAATTGGTCTAAATTTATTTTGTTTTTGGATTGATATTACTAGAATTTTGGTATTATAATGTATGAATTCTGTTTTTTGCTTAGAATTTATCTGAAATTGGTCATTTAGATTACGAAATTGGTCATTTGCAGCTTTTGTACATATATAACATCCATTTTATTGTTTGGTTTTATTTTTTTTATGTAATTGTAGTGTATATTTCTTCAATTTCAATATTGTATGTTGTATGATAATAATAGTAAAGTAATATGATGCTTGATATTTCCGATGAAATTTCCCACAAAATTCTGTCAGAATTCTTGAGATGCAAAATCTGTTGGCTCTAATAACTATTTATTACTTAATTTACTAATACTAAAATTCACTAATTAAGTAGTATTTACTTAATTAGTTTTAGACAAATAATTTATACTTCAAATATAAATTAATTTAATCAACTTAATTAAAAAAAAAAATATAATAAAATTCACTATTTAATATACAAATATATAATTCAGAATAAAATAAAATAAAGTTTAATAAATAAAATAAATAAAATTTAATATATAAATAAATTAAATTAAAAATAAAATTTATTAATAAATAAATAAAATAAATAAAATATAATTTAAATCTGTTTGAGATCGATCCGCTGTTCCATCGTCAGGACCCGCCCAGCCGTTCTCCCCTCCATCAGCTTGCGCAGGACGCTGCAGCTGGTTCCACCGCCGAGAGTACGGGTATCCCTCCGGAGCAGTGGGTCACGATACGCGACGAGATTGTTCGGATGGTGGTTACCTTAGTCGAGGACGCGTTTGGATCGATATTGAGTTAGCGCTCGACTGCTCAGGTATATTTTGTTTTAAATACAAATATATATTCTGCATGTTATTTAATTTTCATTTAGTTATCTTTAACTGAATCATATATATGGACTAATGAGTTACATTATATTGTATCAACAGGGTGACAAGCGGACTGACGAGCAAAATGACGATGAGGGCGATTTTCATACACCAGAGCAGCGTCGATGCCCGCCTGATGATCCTCCTCACACCGGGGGCTCTACTAGCTTGACTTAGTTTACATTCTTTTGTTGTTTAAATTCTTTTGTATTTAACATAAATTTTGACGTACATATTGTAGTTTAAACCTTATCATTACTTTGGTTTTGTTGAGGTTTGACACTTAGTTTAATTTAGCCTAATGGGATGTTTGTTATAGTTTAGTTTAGATTAATGGGATGTTTTTGACTTTTTTACTTCTCATTTAATTAGTTGGTTTTTGATATATTGTTGGATGAGCTGATTGTAATTGTAATTTATGTTATTGGCCATATTGTTAGCCTATGTATGTGATGCTGGAAAAATAGGTACAAGATGTGGGTTAAATCCCTGGATATTGCAAAAACAAATAAAATATTTTAAAAAAAAACACTATCCTCAAAGGAATAGTGGTATTTTCGACGAATATCCGTCGAGGTTAAGGTGTTTCCCATTTTTATCAAACTGACATGTGGCATACTTATCATCGATCGAATATCCTCGACCGAATAACCTCGACGGAATGGTGGTATACTCGACGGATTTCCGTCGCGTTTAAGATGTTTTTCTAATTTTTTTCAGACTACCACGTGGCATGCTTATCATCGACCGACATGTTTCAGTCGGGGATATATTAACTTTGACTGAAGATTCGGTCGATAATATTTCCATCGCCTCTAAGTATTCCCGATCGAAAAATCGACGCACATAATTTCGAAGTGCTTATATACGACCGAATTTCCGACGGAATATTCCGTCGTCAATAAGGTTGTCCTCAACGGAATACCCTTATTATCGACGGAATATTCTGTCGGAACTATTCCTTTTTGTTGTAGTGTATATATATATATATATATATATATATATAAGCAATAAACGCTCCGGCGTGAGTCTAGGCTTAATCGAGGCATACCTCGATAATGTTAGTCCATATATATAAATATATATATATATATATATATATATATAAATAAAAGCCACGAACCAAAGTCCAGGCATACACACACAACACGACTCTCAACGTGAAGAACAGTGTGTGCAAAATGTGGAGAAAAGGCTTTGAAAGGTGCAAGAAGGCTTAAAGTGGACTGCCAAAGAAGACTTCTATAGCTTTAAATGGATGAACACATGGCTCCCGCCGGTAAAAATATAACAATATATGGCTCACAAGTGTTTAAAATGAGAAAGAACTCAACATACTGTGTGTAAAGAGCAAATTGGACAGGGCTTCTTCACCGTTTTCTCTTATACCTGTAGCAGTCGCAGATGCACCTGCGGCTGCCCGGGGTGCCCTAGGCTCCGCGGGTCCCACCGTCTCGAAGTACATGCACGCGTGCAATGTGATGTCCGCTCAAAATTTTAGAACTTAAATCCAGGCATCCGGTGGAGGTGTATAAGACCTTTTTTGGCATGCTATTGTAGAGAGATACACAATAACATAGGATTAGAGGTTGTAAGAAGTCAGGAAGATGGGACCATACCCTTGGTCTTCAAGTCTTTAAATTCCATCCAGTGTGTTGTCCTGTGTAGTAGTCACTCGGGATTATAGCTATTTGGTTCTTTTGGGACACTGCTATGAGGAGTGTATGTTGAAATGTGTTGAGAAGACGCGCATGTGGGATCAAAGTGGAAAAATGATGACTTGCCCCTCACCCGGGTTATCTCCGGTTTGGGCTAATAAAGCAGTTGTTGCTCAAGGTCATCTCTCCGATTGGGTCGCTACAATCTTCGGATATCCTCGTGGTTATCTCTAAGGTGTGGTGACCTCCTGTGGGTATCTTGGGTTTGGGACTGAGTGCCTCGGGGTTTTCTCTGAGTTTGAAGCTGACTGCAAGGGTTGAAAGAGCATCTCCGGGTTTATCTCTGGAACTGCAACTGCACTCCTCAGGGTTATCTCCGAGATGGAAAAGTCTTCTCCGGTGGGATTTCCGAAAATGGAACTGTCTTGTCCTCCAAGGTTATCTCTGAAAGACAATTTTTCCCTCCTGTAATGTTAGTAACAGGAATACAAAAATTCGAGTGTCTAAAAGGGTATTGGGCTTAATTTTATCAAATTGTGGATTTAAGTTAATACGGTGTTAGTGCATCAAGTGATGGCTAATTCTACTTTAGTGTTCTTGATTAATGAACTGAGATAGTAAATTAAATTAGAAAGAAGTGTGATAATCAGAGTGAAACTTAAAGTGAAATTGTAAGCCTAATTCTTCAATACCTGCTTGAAATTTATGGTTACTTAGTGTGTTGGTTAGTTTTAATTTTTAGTTTCTTAGTGTTTATTAATTATAATCACTAATGTGTTTAGTTTAATAAAAGTGAAATAATATAAAACTTGTAATTGTTAGATTAAATTTCATACTTGTCTCTATAAGAACGATACATTATTCATCATTATATTATTTGTTGACCACGTACATTTGCGTGTGAGCTTATGTAAAATTTACCCAACAATAGGGCTTAAGCACATTTTCAAACTTTTCAAATTCCCTTTTTATCTGCCTTTATGTGGATGTTATCTTTACATTGAATGTATGTAAATAAATGTTTTACTACTTTATATTAGTGCCTCGCACAATGCCATCATTACATACAGTGAGATGCGTTGTATGAGAATACATATTGTTTGATTCCTCTACCAGGAGGCGAACTCGCCAACATTTGATTACTGGACTCAAAGGAGACTAATCCTGCGACGCTCAAGAAAGGCGCCACTCAGATCTGCTCCAATTGAAAGATTGGATTAACTTCCCATCTAGTAGATTGTGAAGATCTTGGAACCTTTATGAAAACCCAAAAATTAAGAAAAATCTTGAATTATTAAATAAAGGTTAAAGAATAAAACCTAGATTAGAATAGAGGATTAATTAAAAAAATTTAAAGAACTATACTGATTTTAATTTGAATTTTAAGCAATATAAAGAAATCAAATGAGAATGATAGAAATTTTGAAAAGTAAGAAAGGTATTATGTATGTGGAATTTTTTTTATTAAGGAAATTAATTTCAAATGAAGATATTATAAGATTAAAGAGAATGTGTATATGTATAGATACATATATTCTTAAGAATGAACTAATTATATTTTTAGCCAAATAAGAGGAATGATTAATTAAAATTAATCATACAAGTATGAATTAAAAGCTTAATTATAAAATCTTGTGAAAAATTATGCCTTAAATGGTAATTTAATAGAACCCAAAAATATTAGATTGGGAGAAGTCAAGGATGGTGGGCCCCACTTGGGTGTGATAAATTGTGATGATGGTTAGAAGTTGGGAAATGACTATTTTTCCCAAAAGAAAATTGTTAATGACTTTTGTGCCCTAGGAATGAAATTGCTAGACGTTTCCTAGTAATGGGGAAATGACTATTTTGCCCCAAGAGAAATTTGGTAATAACCATGGCGTCCTTGAAGGAAATGTCTAGGAAATTTCCTAGTTATAGTTAGATGACAATTATGTCCTTAAAGAAAATTGACAAATATATCCTATGAGAAAATTTCTAAGAAATTTCCTTGAGATAACTTAAAGACCATATTTTCGTTCCCTAGTAATGGTTAAAGACCATTTTGCCCTTAGTCTTGAATTCCTACAAATTGGAAGCCTTAGTTCATTTGGGAGAGTTTTACTTATTTTTCCTAACTTCATTTATCCTAACAGAGGATTGTTAGGTTTGTAATATTCATGTGCGCAATCAAATTGCATAAAAAGTGCGGAAGCGTGTAAAATCAGAGTTTAAAAAAATTTACAAACCATAAACCCGGATCACCCTTTATGCATAATTATTAATTAAACGAAAAGATAAAGAATAAAATCATACCCTTGAAGATCGAGCTTCCTCAGGTACAAGTTCACCTCCAAATCCTTTCGCGTTCAATCTTGAATCCACCGGGTTTGGTTCCTTCCTTTGATCAACGTTAGCCACCCATATGTTTGGTCTCTAAAGGTGATCCACCAAGGAAGAATAGGAATTCAAGAAGAAGGGGTATTGGCTCAAACCCTAGTTTTTCCTATCTCTATAGAAAAGGGCGTACTCTCCAACAAATTGGAATTATGTCGTTGTTGTAAAAGTCAACAACCCATACCACCCATAATAAGACTCCTCTTATTTATAGATGTGGGCAACCCACCTTAACAATTAAGGAATTGGGTTTTAATTAATTAATTCTTTTAATTAATTAAGCTCCCTAATCTTATTAGGGATAATTAATTAAACTCCTTTAACTAATTTTCCTTCTTAATCCAATTAGGAATAAATGAGAGTACTTATATTAAATTAATTTCTAAACTCTTTTAGAAATTAAAATAATAATAATTGTAATAATATTAATAAGACTCCTCTTATTAATTTATATTTAATATTTCTAAAATATTAAATAATAAATATTAAGCTATTTAATTTATTCTATCACCATAGATTAAATTAAATATATATAACATATTATTACGATTATGCCATTTACTTCTTAAATAATTATTCTTCCTTTTATGGTGTGACCCTTTAGGTTCTCCATATTAAACCAGGTTGTGAATAAATCAATTAGAACAATTCTAATCTTATTTAAATAAATAAATTAAATAATTAATTTATTTAAATAAATAATATTTATTCTGAATAGGGATAAGCCTCCCTAGCGATCAACGACTTTCCGGATAATATAGATTTCAACATTAATCATAAAAGAACCTTTGAGTAAATAGTTACTGCACAATTCAATCCTTCCACCATACAATGTCCCAATTAAATATAAGACATGGAATTACTTTATCAAGTCTTATTTTATTTAATTATATGTATTTCGATCCTTAAATGCACAACTCCAAATAATGCAAATTAGAAACTCCTTTCTAATTTCATTACGCCTTAACCAAGGACTCTTTGGGTTGTCATTTATCGAATCACATAGGACATTTCTCTTCTTTTATTAGAAGTGGTAGATTCTTTATTGATCATACATTATCTCCATGTACAACTTATTATACCCAAGCATACCCTTTGATATACCCTAAGGGTCTTAAGGAATAAGTCAAAGTATAACTCATCATACATAAGATACTATGATGATCTCAAGTCCAAGGATCACTTGTACTACTATCACTACTGAAATTCCTATTGACAGCAAATAAAACTCCATTAGGTATTCCTTAGCGAGCCACGCTTCGATGAACTTATTCTCTAATAAGCACCTACATACTTGCTTTAGTGTCTCCACACAAATGATCATGAGATCAATCATCCTCATCCAATGAGCAAAAGCAAACGTATGTACCAATCTATCCGGATTCACTAATCCCCAATTTAGTAATCCAACGATTGGGAACTATTTTAGTTTTAAGCTTTCTAAGAATTTAGATCTCGAAATGATCATCATCATTATTCTAAAAGCATTGCTTAAAACTATGGGTTTATCACATATTATAAAACGACATCATGTAGATAATTAAAAGCCTTTAATAAATTAATACTTTTTATTAATAAATGAATAAGATTGTTACAAAGTATATGCTTTATCATCAAACATGATTGGCTTGTGTATATTACTTTCAATCTCCCACTTGCACTTAAGCCAATCGCCATTGTATCTTATACTCTTCTTCTCTAAGTGACAATTATCCTGCTGTTGGATAAGCTTTAGTTAATGGATATGTAATGTTGTTCATGAGAGTCCACTATCTCTATAGTGATTTCCTATCTTTCAATGATTCTAATAATCAAATGAAAGTGCCACAACACATGTTTAGATCCAAGATGAGACTTAGGAACTATTCCTAGTTCTCACGTAATGAACTTTTAATCCAAACAATCAACTTGCAACTTCATTTATAGCTATATACTTTGTCTTTATCACTAAACCAAAGAACTCTTTCTTTGTTTGAAACCTTTCCAATTCAACGCACCTTTGCTCAAGATAACGCTTTACCTTAAAGTGGATTTTACATCATCTTGGTCATCTCGAAAAACTTGAGTCTGTTAAGCCCTCTAGTTTTAATTAAGACCCACCATGAATATGATCACATCCTTTGTGCTTGGGTCGAAGCACTTTAAGATGTTTTTCACTGACTCATAGTGAACTTCTCTATAATATGACCGATCAACATCGGTCTCTCAGACATTTCATTGCATACATGATTGTCACTCATGCAATCTCTCTTCTTTGGAGTCTATAGGGGACTATTAAGAGATACACTCCATGGCTCATCAACATGAGACATCTCTTGGAGTTTGCCATGCTAAACGACTTTAGCATCAAATGAATATACGTTCCTTGGGTTAAGTTGAGCATCCTTTTAAATCTATCTATATAGATTGCATCCCCAATAATGATACTCTTCCCAATCATTCATGGAGGATTGTTTAGACAACTTTATCTTTACTGATTGTAGCATTGGTATGTTATTCCTCATCCGTAGTATATCAACATATAATACTAGAAATTTCACGACGCTCCCACTGACCCTTTTGTACACACTAAAACTCTTACCTCATCGTATGTAACTCTGGATCATCATCTTCTTTGATGCGTACCTCATCATCATCATCCATGATGAATCCATACCTCCTAGGTATCTTCTATGACTATTCCGTTTACTGATTCGGTTGTGGTACAATAGGTCTATCTATAGGTTCCTCTTATTTGACTTATAGTGTTTTGTGGTTCTTGAACTCTTCAAGATCTATTATTCTCCCACCAAATTTCTTTCAATGATAAACACCTTTATCTTAGAAGGCGTGTGTTTTTCGTAACAAACACCTTTTGCTAAGTAGAATTATAGAACATATACCCTAAACTTACTTTAGGATGTCCCACAAATCGACACTTGTCAAATCTTGTCCCAAGCTTATCCTTTTGAAACCTTTTCACATAAGTTGGACAACCCTTTATCTTAACATACTTAAGATTAGGAATCCTCCCCATCCATAACTTTTATGGAGTCTTGGGGCTTTTGATTTTGAGGTTACCATTTTAAATAGATATGTCAAACCATTTCTAGGACATGATCCTGAAGAATCTTTGGAATGTCGGTAAAATCATTATGGACCGCACCATGTCTAACAAGGTACGATTTTTCCATTCGGATACATCAATCAATTATTAAAGTGTATCGGGATCGTCCATTATGAGAAAATCATTTGAGATGATCTAGAAATTTATTGCACAAGTATTTATTCCTTGATCTAATCAAAGAATCTTAATACTTTGTCAATTTGTTTCACTTCTGAATTCTTTGAACCTTTCAAATAATTCACACATTATTTCAGCAAATACACACATTCAACTCTTTGAATGATCATCTCATTTTCTTATACTAATTTGTTCAACATGCAAAATTATTTTCATGTAAGTCAAGTATACAAAATTTATTAAGTAATATTCCAGTTCTATACAAAACATTATTATTATAAATAGAACAACAATTGTTCTTAATTATAATACCAAAGATTTCATTATCCAACAATAAAATGGAAATAATATTTTTAACAAGAACTGGAACACAATAACAACTTATTGACTTAATAGATTTGCCCGTAGGCTTTGCTAAACTATAAGTTTCTATGGCTAATATGACAACCTTTGCTATATTTTCCACACATAGGATTACTTATATTTGTTTAGCTTTCTACTTCTGTTTGGTCCCTTCATAAATCTATATTTATGATAACCAAAGTCGGTATCCAATACCCAAGTAGAACCTTGACTTAAAGAAAAATTTATTTTAAATCATGAACAAATTTGTATTTATAACCGAAACTTCACTAAGCTTCTTTGGCTAGCCTCTGCAAGATGCTTCTCGCAGTTTCTTTCCAGTGTCCAGGCTTATTGCAGTGGAAGCAAACTCCTTTGATATCCGTATCAGTTTTGTTCTTATTATCCTTTATTTTTGCCTTTCTATATACCTTTTTTGAATCGTTCTTCTTTTCAGAAGATCCTTTGGCCCCTACCAGTAAGACTTGACCTTTCTTGGTTGGAAAGTGACTCTCAATATTTTTTCAATATGTTAAGCAAATCAATGAGGCGATATCTAGCTTGTTTCATATGAAAAATTCACAACAACAATTGAAAGGAGTCCCGGGAGTGAGTGCAAGATCAAATTTTTGGCTCAACTCTCCATCCATGACAAAACCAATTGTCCTAATTGATCAATCAAATTGATTATGTTAAGAACTTTTTGTCTGCATACTATAGTGCCATTGGCCATTCTAGATCGGAAGAGCTCCTTAGATATCGATATCTATCGGTCCTACTTTCTTCACCATCAACTACTTGACGTGCGGGGAGTATAGTAGAAGTATCCATAGTTTCAGTGACGTTGAAGCTTGTTACTCATGGATCTGAGCATGATGCATTGAGCTAATCATGCATCATCTTGCCACTTTCTAAAAGTAGCAATCTCTTCCTTAGAGGCATTGTCTGCAACCATTGCAGGGATAGGCGTATTAAGGATATAAGATAGCTTTTTAGCTATGAGAACTATTCTCAAATTCCTTAACCAATCCGCTTTCAATTGATTACGATTAACTTAACATCTAATATGCTTTGCTGCGATGATAGTAATTTAGACATTGTAAAATTACAGAAATGAATTTGTAATTAACAACATTTTAACATACATTCTTTTATTAATTACCAAAATAATTTAGGTCTTGTTTTAAATTGGTATCTCCCACTATTTTCTTCAAACTATATTACCCTCACTTATATAGTTCGGCAAAATCTAATTAAAGATTTGCTAGTGAGAATAAGGATCCCATTTCAAATGTATATAGCCTTGTGGTGACACAACAAACTATATATAAATAAATAGGTAGACAACTTTTGTCAATTACATCAACTATGCAACTCCTTGTATTTTGCCTCTTAGATTATTTTGATTAAGTGGTGGCACATCCGAATCAAAATTAACCAAGTTAAGTTAAGTCCGACCTAGCACTCCATATATTCAAAAAAGAAAAATATCATCCTTGTGGTGACACAACAAAACAATATTGTTCAATTTTCTTTATAAGCATCAAATGTGATAAATTAACATCTTAAATACTTAATACTTGCCTTGTGGTGACACAACAAACTCATATTAAATATTTAATACTCTATTAATTTTATCATGCTAGAAGGCGACGTTCGATATTCCAAATATCTTTGAACGCTTAGGACTTAATATAAAAAATTAAGGGGTTTGTTATTAATTTGTCTCATCTTGTTTAGCGTAGCATTTACATATATATATAAAAATACGTCGTCATATTAATAAACATGCGAAGCATGTTTGCATAATATATAATATATATATATATAGTATAGCATGCACATATAGAATACTATATTTTACTCGGATTGATTATGGACTTTTATTCTAGTTTGGTTCACTAGAGCCACCAAGTGAACCAAAAGGTCAAACCTTAGGGGGCAAGAAATAATATTTAAATATAACTATTACATTTAAACCCTGCTCCATTACAAGCGGGTCTTCAAGCGCTCCTTGCTCCTTGATCTCCAATTTTTCAAAAAATTAATTCTAACTATTCCTATTACATAACTATTTTAAAATAAATAGAAACCTTGATCGTGATCGAGGGAAGTACATAGGAGGGAGATAGAATTTACATTAAGAAAAATTAGAAGGGCGAGGTACTTGAGACCCCATTTAATAAAACCCATACATTCATGCATCCAACTAAAATAAAATCCAATCGCATTGGTCAATAGTCCATAATCAATCCCATTTATTATCATACACATCACCATATGCATCAATAAATAATATTCATCTTATGAATAATAAACATTTAATATATATATTGATATCATTTAATGGGCAAATTTAGTTAGTATAAAATCTATTTTTGAATAAAAATAAACTCCTTTATTTAAATCCAAATTTAAATCAAAATAAAACTATTTTATTTTAATTTATCCTATTTTGAATAAAATAAACTATTTTATTTTAATCAAAATCTTTAATCAAAATAAACTCCTTTATTTTAATTAATTATGGAATCTAATTCCATGTATATAAAAAAAATCTTTAATTAAAATAAACTCTTTTATTTTAATTAATTATAGAATCCAATTCTATGTATAAAAAAATATATATATTAAAGGAAACACGGATATTCTTTCCTATTCACAAATAAACTCCTTTATTTTGAATAATATGAAATCTTATTCCATATTTAAATAAACTCCTTTATTTAAGGAAATTAGGATTCTCTTTCCTATTCACAAATAAACTCTTTTATTTTGAATAATATGAAATCTTATTCCATATCTAAATAAACTCCTTTTATTTAAGGAAAGACTAGAATCCAATTTCAACTCCAATTAGTTAGCATGGAATCCAATTCCAACTCTAATTAATTAGTTAGCATGAAATTTTAATTTTAAAATTAAAATAAAACTATTATTTTAAAATTAAAATAAACTTTTATTTAAAATTAAAATAAACCTTTTATTTAATTATAAAATTATTGAGAATAATATATATATATATATATATATATATAACCAGTATATATATATATTATATATATATATATTATATATATAGTAATAGTTCTATTGCAACTAATATATATATATACACCGTAACTTTTGTAACTAATATATATATATACCGTAACTTTTGTAACAATTGCATCATATCTAAATAATTGCATACCGTAATTCCTTTTTTTTTTTTTTTTATTTCCGTGCAAAACTTATCCTGTTGCCTTTTCAAAAAAAAAAACGTGATTACGGTTTTAAAAAAAAAAAAAAAACTTGCCACCCTTTTTTTTTTTTTTTTATTTCTTTATTAAATTTTATACAATAAAAAATATGCCCAATTAAATTGTTCTAAACACATATCAATATACATATCAAATTAAAACAATTAATAATTCGCATAAAGGTTTGGCTCTGATGCCACTGTTAGGTTTGTAATATTCATGTGCGCAATCAAATTGCATAAAAAGTGCGGAAGCGTGTAAAATCGGAGTTTAAAAAAATTTACAAACCATAAACCCGGATCACCCTTTATACATAATTATTAATTAAACGAAAAGATAAAGAATAAAATCATACCCTTGAAGATCGAGCTTCCTCAGGTACAAGTTCACCTCCAAATTATTTCGCGTTCAATCTTGAATCCACCGGGTTTGGTTCCTTCCTTTGATCAACGTTAGCCACCCAAATGTTTGGCCTCTAGAGGTGATCCACCAAGGAAGAAAAAAATTCAAGAAAAAGGGTATTGGCTCAAACCTTAGTTTTTTTTTTATCTCTATAGAAAGGGTGTACTCTCCCAACTATTGGAATTACGTATGTTGAAAAAATCAACAACCCATACCACCCATAATAAGACTCCTCTTATTTATAGATGTGGGCAACCCACCTTAACAATTAAGGAATTGGGTTTTAATTAATTAATTCTTTTAATTAATTAAGCTCCTTAATCTTATTAGGGATAATTAATTAAACTTCTTTAACTAATTTTCCTTCCTAATCCAATTAGGAATAAATGAGAGTACTTATATTAAATTAATTCCAAAACTCTTTTAGAAATTAAAATAATAATAATTGTAATAATATTAATAAGACTCCTCTTATTAATTTATATTTAATATTTCTAAAATATTAAATAATAAATATTAAGCTATTTAATTTATTCTATCACCATAGATTAAATTAAATATACATAACATATTATTACGATTATGCCATTTACTTCTTAAATAATTATTCTTCCTTTTATGGTGTG
Source organism: Panax quinquefolius (assembly GCA_020205615.1). Classification (NCBI taxonomy): domain Eukaryota; kingdom Viridiplantae; phylum Streptophyta; class Magnoliopsida; order Apiales; family Araliaceae; genus Panax; species Panax quinquefolius. The sequence continues at coordinate 42,904,373 of CM035159.1, forward strand.
ACCCTTTAGGTTCTCCATATTAAACCTAATTGTGAATAAATCAATTAGAACAATTCTAATCTTATTTAAATAAATAAATTAAATAATTAATTTATTTAAATAAATAATATTTATTCTACAATAGGATAAGCCTCCCCTAGCGATCAATGACTTTCCGGATAATATAGATTTCAACATTAATCATAAAAGAACCTTTGAGTAAATAGTTACTGTGCAATTCAATCCTTCCACCATACAATGTCCCAATTAAATATAAGACATGGAATTACTGTCAAGTCTTATTTTATTTAATTATATGTATTTCGATCCTTAAATGCACAACTCCAAATAATGCAAATTAGAAACTCCTTTCTAATTTCATTACGCTTAACCCAAGGACTCTTGGGTTGTCATTTATCGAATCACATAGGACATTTCTCTTCTTTTATTAGAAGTGGTAGATTCTTTATTGATCATACATTATCTCCATGTATAACTTATTATACCCAAGCATACCCTTTGATATACCCTAAGGGTCTTAAGGAATAAGTCAAAGTATAACTCATCATACACAAGATACTATGATGATCTCAAGTCCAAGGATCACTTGTACTACTATCACTACAGAATTCCTATTGACAGCAAATAAAACTCCATTAGGTATTCCTTAGCGAGCCACGTTCAAAGAACTTATTCTCTAATAAGCACCTACATACTTGCTTTTAGTGTGTCTCCACAAAATGATCATGAGATCAATCATCCTCATCCAATGAGCAAGCAACGTATGTACCAATCTATCCGGATTCACTAATCCCCAATTTAGTAATCCAACGATTGGGAACTATTTTAGTTTTAAGCTTTCTAAGAATTTAGATCTCAGAATGATCATCATCATTATTCTAAAAGCATTGCTTAAAACTATGGGTTTATCACATATTATAAAACAACATCATGTAGATAATTAAAAGCCTTTAATAAATTAATACTTTTTATTAATAAATGAATAAGATTGTTACAAAGTATATGCTTTATCATCAAACATGATTGGCTTGTGTGCATATTACTTTCAAGGATAAGAGCACATGTGATGTTATTATTATTTCTACTAACTCTTACTAACTCCCTTAGGTGTCACCAATTAATTTGACCACCTTATTTCTCCAAAGTTACAAGTAAAGGAAGAAGTAATGAGAGAGAAAAAACAAGATAAGTTAGGAGATTTTTGTAGATATACATATATTATATCTATGCATATCTACTAACTTTTAAATACCCATTATGCAAATTCAAAGTTACTTTTTCTCATTTCTCCACCAAAGCTAAGAGAGAGAAAGAAAGAAAAAGAAAGAACATAGAAAAAGAGAAGAAAAGAAGAATGTAAAGACCGAGAAATTTGGATTTATTGTAAAATAATTTTATTGAATTAAATAATAAATAAAATTATATTATATGTTATTATTATGTGTTAAAAAGATGAAGGTTGTTCTATAACCTAATTGTATCAAAATGTCGTAGTATTTTGACTACGTGAAGGAATTAAAGGGTTTGAATTTCCAAGACAAAAATAAAAGTTTTTCGAGAAATTTTCTGAAAAACATTATTCACTTATTTTTGTTTGGGAATTATTTTTGAACTTCCGAGAAATACGTAACGATAGAATATCGAGGGAAGATGGATATGTAATAATAATTTACGTATGGCAAACGCAGTGTTTCGCCTGCGGACTAAATTTGAGAACGTTAGGGAAAGTATAGCGTTCATGAGTTAAGCGAGGATCGTATGATGCATAAGTATTGTACGAGATAATGAATACGAGTATGATATGAGGTATTATACGAGTATGTATGAATGATGGTATGTCGTATATGATGAATAGGTATACGAGTTCGCATACAAGAATAATACGTAAATTATACGTTATAAGGCTTTAAGCCAAATGTATTGGACATGTAGGATTTGGTAGGAATTATAGAAGCCCAAGTGTAGGATTGGTTAAAGTCCAATTAGAATTAATGCTAAGGCCCAAATGTTTGTTAATGGAAATCCAAAGATTAAGTTAAAGTTAATTAAACTTAAAGCACAAATTAAGAACCAGATCCGTGGATCGATGTTGGGTAAAATCTATATACGTACAACACGCAAGTATACGTGGTCAACAAGTAATAAAGTGATAAGTTGAGTATCGTTCCCACATAGAATTAGTTAATAAAAATCACCAAGTACTAACCCGTAACCAACTCAATCTTATTTAAACGAATGAATATCAAATTATATAAATTAAACTACTATTAAATTCCACTAATTAAATTAAGAATATAAAGAATTAAGATCACACCTTCACTTATTGCTTCATTTAAGTTAACACACTTCTCATCAATTATTCTCTATCCTGAATTGTTAATCAAGAACACGAACGTAGTATTAACCACCTCTCAATGCACTAAAACCGTATTAACGTCAATCTATAATCAAGATAAAAATCCGTTAAACACCTTAATCAACTAACCCACTATATCTCTATGTGAATTACAATTGAAGAAGGTTGAAGAATAAGTTCTCTATCCGATTACATGTGGCGTCAAGCATATCTCTACCTTAACACGAATCAAGTTTAAGCTACTAACAAAATCCTGAACACATGCTATATCAACTAGGTCTAGATTTTAATATCCTCTCTCGATTCCATCTAACTCCACAAAGAATTGTTGATCAGGCAATTCATAGATTAAAGCTCAAATCAATATAGACAATCCTCACAATAAAACATAATAATTGATAGCGAAGCATATTAAAATAAACTACACAATAAGATCCATTGTAATCTCAAACAAAGAATTAGTTCATTGAATTAAAACTAAGAATCCACAATTGAAAACACATTAAAAGATAAAAATAAGAGTAAAGTAAAGAGTAAATCTATTGTCAGCAAATCTCCATCTTCCTCAAGCTCCTGCTCTTGATCTTCAATGGTCTTCAAGTTGCTTCAATCTCCAAAATTATTTAGAACTAGTATTTTAATCTAATTTACTCTAATCTAATCTAATGGAATGCTCTCTCCTCCCTAATCTACTCTAATCTCCTAACATGCTCTATCTAATCCTTGTTATTCCCCTCCTTTTATAAGCCTTTTTACATGTCTTTAAGTCCTCTTGGAAGTCCTTGAGTCAATTGGATCGAAAACAATCCTTCCCGAACTCAAATTTGGCCAAAAAACGTCTTCTAAACGCGTACCCCCGCCCCGGCGGGGGTTTAAGCTTGCACAGGGCCCGCCCCAGTGGGGGTCCTTACTGTCTAACAGCTGCTATGCCCGCCCCGACGGGCAATTTGTTAAGGGAAAGCCCTCCCCGGCGGAGGTCTGTTTTCTGTCACAACATCCTCTGGTAAAACGGCCATAACTTTTGATCCGGGAGGAATTATGGGGCCTGCCACCTATCAAATCGAAGATATCGACGAGATCTACAACTTTCATTCTTTGAGGATTAGAAATTCTGCCCAGACGAAGGTTGAAATTGGGCTGGAAGTGACTGTTATGCAAATGACCAACCAAAACAGCGAAGTTCGACGTCCGTTGGTACAACGATCATAACTCTTGCATCCAAACTCCAATTGGAATGATTTAAAATGTTCTGGAAAGCTAAGATGATGCTCTACAATGTAAGCTAAGTTCCAAACCAAGAACATGAAGTAAACATGAAATCCCAAATGATGTCCGATTTTTTTTTCTTTGCGTTTTCTTTGCTTTTCCTTACCAATAGTCGCTCACACCGCTCCCAAACGTATAACCTACAAAATAAACACAAAATGCATGAAAAGTAACTACGACACATGAATATAACCAACTAATTCAAGTAAAAGATACTGGATAAGTGTATATAAAATCCACTTATCAAATACCCCCAAACTTAAACCGTTGCTTGTCCCCAAACAACACAACATAATGCAATGCAATGCAATGAAATGCAACTAAACTATATGCCTACGAATCCAGCAGTAATGACAAAAACATGTCTATTCAATCGGCCTTAGAGAATCAAGTAAACATGATAATACATCATATCGAAACTCATCAGTAACTTCCCAATCAATCATCAAATCTTAGACTGTTATCACTAATATAGTACGTGTGTGCTCCACAACAATGTTAACTGATATAAAATTAAATTTAACACATAACAAGTCTCTTCGAAGGCATCATACAATGTAAACTCAAGAAATCCAAAAACAAGCTAGATCCAACTAAAACCAAACAATTACCAATATCGAGGGTCAACATGGGATACTTATGCTTTATTTTTCATCTACGGGGGTTTTTTGCTCTTATTTCCCGTTTTATTCATTTTTTTCTTTTTTTTATCTACATATAGCTATGCAATGTCTTATTCCCTTAGGCTTTTCAATGCTACCTTAACGAGCTTTCGACCAACGACTCCCAGACCATTAAGACCTTAGGGCGCTAGGTGTAAAGACAATCCCCTCGGGCTTACTTACTCAAGTAACAAAGGCCATAAAACTAGACAATCACGCCACAGTGTTTATTCATACTTTTTTTTTCTTTTTCTTTATTTTCTTCCTTTTTTTTTTTTTTTTTAAAAGCTTATATACCCCAAATATTCCCCCAAACTTAGGTTCTTGTCTAACTTTAGTCATCACTACTTATTCTTGTCATTCTTTCATTCAAACTAGCATTATCTTTTAGAATCCAATTATGTATCAATTTAAACTTAATCAATCAACAAGGTTGTTTCTACTGTGCTATCCTTATTATATAAGTTTCAAACAGAAAAAGATTCAATTCATAACAAGAAATCACGTCAAAGTTCTAATATTTAGTACTATACTTGTCTACTCAATTCCAATCTCATCATTGGCCAAAATAAACTGAACTATCTAACAGCTGGACTTATGCAAGATGAACATAGTAACTAACTATTATTTTTGAATTTTTGGTTTGATTTTTTTTTTTAATAATAAACCTAAACTAAATTAACAACATATGCAAAATAACATAACATAAACATGAAACTACACATGCAATAATGAACTAAACTAAACTCCCCCAAACTTAGCAATTACAATGTCCTCATTGTAAGAATATAGCGATAAGTAGAAGAGAACTTCCCTGTAATCAGCTAAGCATGAGTTGATGGTAGCGATGGCGGCGACAGTCATTTTCCTATCTATTGAACCTCCAATACAATTCCTGTGCTGCGAAGTCATTTTCTCTCGAATGCGTGTATCGTCGTAACTTTCTCCCAAACTTATCAATTTAACCTTCACTTCCTCTCAGGTATCCTCTATGAATGCCCAATTCAATTGGTGTGAGATTGTGGAGGTGGGGAGAAGTGATGGAGTATGGGAGATAGTGGTTGGAGTAGGTGGTGGATGGAGTTATGAAGTAGTGGGGAAGTGGAGAAAGTGGGGTTTTATTGGGGATGGGAGCAGTCTATGTGCAACTGCCAAAGTTGGTTGGATTCAAGGACCCCGCCCCAAAAACTTGTTGGGTAAAATCTATATACGCACAATACGCAAGTATACATGGTCAACAAGTAATAAAGTGATAAGTTGAGTATCGTTCCCACAGAGAATTAGTTAATAAAAATCACCAAGTACTAACCCATAACCAACTCAATCTTATTTAAACGAATGAATTTCAAATTATATAAATTAAACTACTATTAATTTCCACTAATTAAATTAAGACTATGGAGAATTAAGATCACAACTTCACTTATTGCTTCATTTAAGTTAACACACTTCTCATCAATTATTCTCTATCCTGAATTGTTAATTAAGAACACGAACGCAGTATTAACCACCACTCAATGCACTAATACCGTATTAACGTCAATCCACAATCAAGATAGAAATCCGTTAAACACCTTAATCAACTAACCCACTATATCTCTATGTGAATTACAATTGAAGAAGGTTGAAGAATAAGTTCTCTATCCGATTACATGCGGCATCAAGCATATCTCTACCTTAACACGAATCAAGTTTAAGCTACTAACAAAATCCTGAACACATGCTATATCAACTATGTCTAGATTTGAATATCCTCTCTCGATTCCATCCAACTCCACAAAGAATTGTTGATCAGACAATTCATAGATTAAAGCTCAAATCAATATAAACAATCCTCATAATAGAACATAATAATTGATAGCGAAGCATATTAAAATAAACTACACAATAAGATCCATTGTAATCTCAAACAAAGAATTAGTTCATTGAATTAAAACTAAGAATCCACAATTGAAAACACATTAAAAGATAAAAATAAGAGTAAAGTAAAGAGTAAATCATTATCAGAAAATCTCTATCTTCCTCAAGATCCTGCTCTTGATCTTCAATGGTCTTCAAGTTGCTTCAATTTCCAAAACTATTTAGAACTAGTATTTTAATCTAATTTACTCTAATCTAATCTAATGGAATGCTCTCTCCTCTCTAATCTACTCTAATCTCCTAACATGCTCTATCTAATCCTTGTTATTCCCCTCCTTTTATAAGCCTTTTTACATGTCTTTAACTCCTCTTGGAAGTCCTTGAGTCAATTGGATCGAAAACAATCCTTCCCGAACTCAAATTTTGCCAAAAAACGTCTTCTTAATGCGTACCTCCACCCCGACGGGGGTTTTAGCTTGCACAGAGCCCGCCCCAGCGGGAAATTTGTTAAGGGAAAGCCCGCCTCGGTGAGGGTCTGTTTTCTATCACAGCATCCTCAACGGCCATAACTTTTGATCCGGGAGTAGTGACGGGGCCTGCCACCTATCAAATCGAAGATATCGACGAGATATACAACTTTTATTCTTTGAGGATTCAAAAATTCTGGCCGTACGAAGGTTGAAATTGGTCTGGAAGTGATTGCTATGCAAATGACCAACCAAAACAGTGAAGTTCGACGTCCGTTGGTACAACGATCATAACTCTTGCATCCGAACTCCGATTGGAATGATTCAAAATGTTCCGGAAAACTAAGATGATGCTCTAAAATGTAAGCTAAGTTCCAAATCAAGAACATGAAGTAAACATGAAAGCCCAAATGATGTCCAGTTTGCTTTTCTTTGCGTTTTCTTTACTTTTCCTTACCAATAGTCAGTCACACCGCTCCCAAACGTATAACCTATAAAATAAACATAAAATGAATGAAAAGTAACTAAGACACATGAATATAACCAACTAATTCAAGTAAAAGATATCGGATATATGTATATAAAATCCACTTATCAAATGATCCAATGGGTAAGGATGACCCATGGGGCAACTCATGTGGGCCCCATGAGCACATGGATGATCTTGGCGACCAAGTAAACTTGATGTCCAAGGGATGAATAATAAGGAGGTAAATTAAGGAGGTGGGATTGATTAATGACCAAACTACCCTAATCTAGGATTTCCTATAAATAAAAGGACTTGCTAGATCATTTTCACTTGTTAAATTTCCACCAACAATTTAAGTGCTTATTTGTTAGAGAGAAAAACTAAGGAAAAGCTAGTCTTTCATAGTTGAAGAAGAAGAACCAAGTTAACTTCAAAGGTAATGATCCTAGACTATTAATCTTACATCTCTTCAATTGTAGGTTGATAAAGAAGTGTTGATTTGTAGAACATGTATGCTAAGAAGTAATAAGAATTGCTAATCAATGGACTTAATCTTTAATAAGCCATGTATAAGAAATTCATACTTATTTAAGTTATGAACTAAAGAAGAACATGAAAGAACTTATCATGTGTATAAGTTATTAAAATATTTTTGGTTAGGATGTTAGTATGATGGAATGAATCCATTTGAAACAATGAAAAAAATCTTAAGTAACGAAGTTATGGCGGAATTCACGAGATTAGACGATAATCGTCGAAAACATGAAATTCTCAAAATGGACGTCAAATTTTGACATTGAACTCAGAAATGTTTTTTTTAGATGGAGAATAGTCTCAATTGGCATTCTAGAGTTACGGACTCAAAAATGATCAAATTTCGACTTAGAACAAAGAAACGAGCGTTGAACGTTAACGAACGTTTATTATTTTTGTTAAAATGAACTAATCGGTGAATTCTAAGTTAAAAGATTCAAAAATATAAAATTCTTACATGAACACTTAGAGCATGTGATTTGTGAGCTAATGGCTTTTGAACGAGCCAATTCAGACTTAAAATGAACAAGTTATGAGCCCAGGAAGTTTATCAAACAAAAAGTCTGCAAAAATTTTCTGAGGCACAGGGTCCAGCCACAACACGCTGACCCCGTAGAGTCAGTGTCGTATTTGCGCAGTAAAAGCGAGAATGAGACAAAGCGGGAAGTGGCGCCAAATACTACCCCCCATTATTGAGTGTGGCGCAACACCAAGATCGAATCTGACACCTTTGTGAACTTGGTAGCAGCGTGAGAGTTAGAAGAGAAGTGGCAGGCCAGCCATGACCAAAGACTAGTTCATCTTGAGAGAAATGAAAGCTTATAAAGATAGAAAGGAAATTGGTTGATTATTAATGAACTAAAACCTAAAGTAACATTGTTTAAGATGTTATAAACCTTAAGCTACAACTAAAGGTTGAAGTTAAGTTACTTAAACGTGAATGTAAAACATTACGGTAGACTTGAACCAATGTTAAACAATCTAATGAACAATTAAATTGACAAGAAGGGTAAGATACATTAGGAACCATGACTGTTAATTTGTTCATGACCTAATGTGGTATGTTATGTGATTATGTATTGTAAAGACCTTAAAGACTCAAAGGAAAAGTATATTAACCGTAGTAGATGCTAAAGGCAAGTGTTCTAACCCTTGTCTATGTTCAATCTGGACAAGCTTTGTGATTCATGTATCTTACGCATGAATTGATGTATGATGAAGTTGAAGCCAATTCCTTCGGCTAGACTTAAGATGTTTTATGGATTTCTTATAATCTATTGAACTATTATCAATGTTGTCAAGATTTGCCAAACTATTCTGGTATGGTTTTCAAAAGAAGACTGAGTATGCTAAACAAATGTTTTGTCGTCAAACAACAGGCATGTGAGGTTGCCAAAACTTAAACGTAAATATGTTTAAAGAAAGTAGTGTTATACAACATAGAGTACTATAGGCTGATCACCTAGACGTGCTCGTCAGTAATGCCGAACTTATGGACTTATTACCGGGTTGTCCTTTTCAAAGAAAGTATGAAATGCTTAAGGTCTTAGACCGGAATTGATGTTTTACTGAATGTTGTTCATTGTAAAAAGTTTTAAGAAAAAAGAAGTGTTATTTTGAATTATCGATAGTACTTTATAACTATTGTTCAGTTGTTGAAGATATACGATTTATATGTTTCAAGCATATTGTTTAAATGGAATTGTTATATTTGCTGAGCTAGTTATGCTCACTCTTGCTTGAACCGTATGAATACAGCTAAGATCGAACGGACTGAAGGATTTGGTAAAGATAAAAGGGAAGGCTAAGGTGAACCTATAGATTACCTTTGTAATAGTATAGGTGAATGTTGTTATTATTTGATATTATGACAAGAACAAATGTAATAGTTATTAAGAACCTGGGGAATGGTAATATTGTTTGGAATATATATAAGACATATTCGTTCTTTTGAGGTATTTCAATTGAATGTATGTGTGACTTGTAGCACCGTGTAGCACCATATGTCGGGTTGGAAGATACCCGAATTTGGGGGCATCACAAAGAAGGTGCTCGGTAGCCCACATGGAGGAAGGAGGGATGAAATTCTTCCATACCATCTAAGCTTGATCTTATTTTGGTAGAAGAAAAAGAACAAGCCATAAGAAAAAGGTATTAAAAACCCTAAACTTCAGCTTGATTTGATTATTATGCTTGTTTAACAAAATAAATAAGCTATGTTTCTTGCACTTTAAAACATTGGATCTAATTGTTCATGAGTGTTTTATGTTTAGATTTACCCATATTGGGTGTTGATTTGTTTAGAAATCAAAAGAAAAGAAAAATAATTTTTTCTAGTTTAGAAAACCCTAATTTTTTCTTCCTTTGAAAATCCACCACTTGAAATCTACACCTTCTTTTTACGATCTGTCAAAGATGGGTGCCATATCTATAAGTTATCTAGTAAACCTAAGTGGTAGCACTAAAAAATGTTGAGTTTACAAGCTGTAGTGACTATTTTAGTCAAAATAGTCTCGTTTTTAGAAAAAGAAATAAAACTGTTTTGGGTCAGTTTATGCTAGGGGTATTTTCATCTTTTTCTGACCTTTAAAAATTCTAGAAAACTTTGAGATGATAATATGATGAGTTTAATGTTTTCAGTAAAAATATTGTGATTTTTGGATGTGTAGGATGAAAGTTATGGTTTTTACGAGAAATGACTATTTAAAAAGTAAAAGGGAATAACTCTTAGTGTGTAACTCCAAAAATTTTGAAATGTTTACAAGATGTACATATACATAACCAGAACATCCCCTGAAAGTTTTGGAAATTTTGGACAAAAAATCAATTCATGAAAATTGTTGCAAGATCCAACTGTTTTTGCCATTTTAAACATAATAAACGAAACTGAAAAATTCCAGAAAAATTATATGTTCATAAGAGTAATATTAATTGATGTTTCCCAAAAAATTAGAATTTTTGGAACTGTTTTTATATTTTTCATGTGAATGATTAAGCTATGAATAAATGGATAAAAAAATTTAAGTGATGCTATAAAGGGTAAAAATATAATATTTTTGACAAAAGACCCTAAAAATGATGTAATCAAATTTATGGAGGCTATTTTGGTCATTTTTGATGAGATGTTATATTTATGGCATTTTAGGGTTGTTAAATAAAGTAATTAGTAAAGGGTAAATAATTAAAATAAAGTGTTTATATGTTTAATAAATTATTAAATAATTAATAATATTAAATTAACAAGTTATTAATAAATGTTAGATTAAAATATTATTAATTGATTAATATTATTAGATAATGATTTAAAATAATATTAAATAATTAATAATATTAGATTAAAGTTGAATTAAAATATTATTAAATGATTAATAATATTATATTTATAACAATCCAGAATGTTTAAATGTAATTTCAAATATTTATTGAATTAAATAAATATTTTAGTTGATGTGTTTGATGTTAAATAAATGTGACGCCCCTAAAACAGTTATACAACACCCATTCTGAGTCGCCAAATACATGGTACAGAAAACAAACTACAACTTCAATAATACAATTGTCGTGCAAAATACGACAACACATACTGTGAGTTTAAATACAAATATTGTCTTCTAGACAATATCCACACTCAAATAACTCCTCATTACAATTATTCATACACTATTTTATAGAAATAGTGAGGAATGCTAAAACATATTTCAATAACCATCACTCCATACCCCGACTAGATCTTGCTATGTTCTCACCTCCTAGGAAGAAAAATGGAACAAAAAGAAAAGGGTAAGCTCAACTAGCCCAACAAAGAATATTATGACTAAGATAATATACAACAAATTATCATTAGTCTTCAACAGGGAAAAATCTGATAGCATATAGTAGACAACAAGTTTAAATCAACAAATGCAGCGGAAACAGCAATCCATTAAAAGAGTCACATAGAGAATGAGTTCTACTATATTCTAAGATTTAAAAGTCCATCATAAATATTTTATCCCTGTAATAACAATCAATAAACACTTTAATGAAATATTCATCTTTCCACTACAGGCCAAAGATATTCATTTGTATCACCAATCGGTCATGTTCATCTCAACACCTGTTCATCTTTGAACTACAGGCCAAAGATATTCATTAGTTAATCATTCATCTTTGCACTACAGGCCAAAGATATTCAGTAATATCATCATTTAGGGTAGAGGATAATGAAAAATATTTTAAAAAAAATGAATCCAGTGAGACAGAAGGACAAATATTAGGGATTCGTATAACAGTTTATCCAAGATCAATAATACTTCATAATAACCAATTATGAAACAGAATTCAAAAATAAAGATCAAAACATGGATACAATCAAAGATAGTAACCATAATAGACATCTTGGACAAAAAGGAAAATTTTCATTTTTCGGTGAATAGTACCGTATATGTGAATAGTAATCTCGACCCAAAAAGGTAGAAATTCCACAATAAAATCCATACCAATAATTCGGTATAATGATATTGAAAGGATAACATCATTACGAAAAAAAATAACATCCCTTACCTCAAAACGATAACACTTCTGTTCGAAATATCGGATATAAAGCCGAAGGGAACATGCACTGAATAGCAACTCTCAAAGTATCTAAATACTCACAAAAATACGCTCGACAATATAGAGAGAAAGAAAACTTGTTTCTGGTGTGATTTTCAATTCTAACTTAGCACTCTATTTATAGGAAAATGTTAACACGCCGAAGCAGACTTGACCTGCTACCTGATGGCTTTACCTGCTACTATTGACACCCGCCACATTTGAAATTCAATTTGAGCAAATTTCTCACCAACCAAAAGTGGGGCCCACCAATTCTAGAATTTTCCACCAAAATGATAAATTCTGAAACTTCAACAATTTCTGAACCAGTCACCTCTTCAAATTCATAACAAATCAAACGTTCATTTTTAACGGTTCAAAATTTGTGGACATATACTCAACTTATATATGTATAACATATCCAAAAATCACAACGATCCAACGGTCGGATTAAAAATTATAACTCACGCAATATATCTCAAGAACACTGGTTTGATTTTTAGTACCTCCATTCCGACAAAAATACTGATAAAACACCTCAACATTAATTTCTTCATTTATAACCACATAAATAAATCCATCATTTATATCCGCATCAAATAAATATTTCCTTATCATATAAATCAATAATTAATTATTCACATGTAATATTACAGAATCATAATAATGACAACCAGACAGTTCCCAGGAAAGAGGGGGCTTTCTGATAAGGATTTCTCCTTACTGGCGCGCAATTAGGTGACCAAACCTCTCCTTGACAGAACTTTCTAGACATTGCCAAAAATGTTATCTAATAATATTATTCAAATAATATGAATTATTGATATGATAATGGGAAATATTGTGCAATGACAATTATTGAAATAACAATAATATAAACTATCAACGCATCAATTATTGAATCAATAAAATAAAATATTGAACAGTAACTACTGTAACAATTATTGAGTAGTGCCTTCTTATGTGAGACCCCAAATTTTATGAATAAAGATTTAAATTTCTCGAAATATATATTTTTTAATATTATAGTGTGGATTTGATATAATGTTATAGTTGTGGGTAATATTTATAAATTTTGCAAAGTATGCAAGTTGTTGTATAATATTCGATTGGTCGGGGAATATCCATTCGATGGCACAATCATTGGTGAACCCACAACGAAAGTATTGTCGTAGTAATAAAACGACAGAATTAATTTTATGAAAATAACGGCGAAAGTTTTACCGTTAAAACTATTGAACTACTTTCGGTAGTAAAAAATACAATGATAATCTGGCGTGGTTGCATAGTAGCTACGGTATTGATTATTGATGCTTACGTGAGAAGTCACTCGATTATACTCAATTATTACTTGATGGTTGCTACATCATATCTCTCATATTATTGATTCGATTATTGTCACAAAGATCATCCTCGCACAATATGTTATATTATTAAATCAATAATTGAGACGACAAAGTTATTCATATTATTTAATTGCAATATTTACAATGTCTAGAAGTTCTGTCAAGGAGAGGTTTGGTCGCCTAATTGCGTGCCAATAGGGAGAAATCCTTATCGGAAAGCCCCCTCTTTCCTGGGAACAACCTGGTTATTAAATATTGTGAGTTATAGTATTAATGATGAATATGCTCGTGTTGATTAAAGATGAAATTGATAGTTCCATTGTGTTGGGATTATTTGTGTTAGTAGAAATCGACATTTATCTCGATAATAATTGATTTTTGGAGGTTATATTGCTCAATCGGGTATTCAGGGCACTTTTCGTGTCAGAGTACTATTCACGAGTTACTATTCATGAGTTACTATTCATGAGTTACTATTCATGAGTTACTATTCATGAGTTACTATTCACGAGTCACTATTCATGAGTTACTATTCACAAGTTACTATTCACAAGATACTATTCACAGGATACTATCACCCGAACAATATATTTCTTTTCGGTCCAAATTATTTTTGGGTACAATATTATTTCATGAGGAGATGTGCTAATTTTTCAGACCGTTGGTTGAAATTATATTAGTAAATCAATATGGACCGTTGCTTTAAAGTTTAATAGTGAATCAGTATGGACTGTTGGTTTATAGTTTAATAGTGAATCAGTATGGACCGTTGGTTTAAAGTTTAATAGTAAATCAATATGGACTGACCGTTTAAAAATAAATCAATCTGGACCGTTCATGAATTAGTTACTATTCAGTCCATTTTCCTATAAATAGAAGCTCATTCCTTCATTATTTCTTACGAATTCACTGAAACTCTAGAGAGAGAAATTATAGAGAGAAACTATAGAGAAAAAATCTATAGAGAGAAAGAAGAAGAGAAGTCTGCTACCTTTCTATTCCAATATCCAGTTTCTTCTAAGGTAAGGGGTATTATTTTTTTTCATATTCATGAAGAGAACTTCTGTTATTCTATTCTTTATTATTCTGTTGGAATAACCTGTATACGTGGACTACCCTATACTTGGTGAAATTCTTCTTTTATTCCATTCCTTATTATTATGTTGGAATAACTTTTATACATCAGTATCTTTATACATGGTGAAATTCTTCTATTATTCCATTCCTTATTATTATGTTGGAATAACTTTGTTGCATCACAATCTTGCATACATGGTGAAATTCTTCTATTATTCCATTCCTTATTATTATGTTGGAATAACTTTGTTTATCAAGCATCTGCATACATGGTGAAATTCTTCTATTATTCCATTCTTTATTATTACATTGGAATATCTTGTCTATGGTAATTTACTTTGACACGTTCCGTTATTTATTATTCTGCCGTAATATCCATACATGCATTTTACGTCGGACTGGTTCCTTCCTTTATTTATTATTCCACATTTATTATTACGTCGAAATATCATGTATGCATGCGTTTCTGTGGGACCCAATTCCATTATTTATTATTCCGTATTTATTATTACGCGTGAAATATCACATGCAATGCGTTCTGTGGGACACAGGTTCCATTATTTATTATTCTGTTGGGAATAACCTGTTTGTGTGGTCTCTATCACATGCATGGTGAATCCTTCTGTTATTCCATTCTTTATTCTGTTGGAATAACCTGACTATGTGGATTACCACATGCATGGTGAATGATCCTTTATATTCATTCCTTATTAAATTATGGAAATGATCTGGTTACGTTGATTATGATGAGAGTCATAACAAAAGCATTGGACTGATGAAAATCATGGGTATATGAAGTATTAGTAAGTGTTATGATGAGTTATGTTGGTTATTATGTGAAAACATGAAAGTTTCTTAGAAATCACAAAGGGTTGAAAATCAAATTTTGGTGAAAATGGAACATGAAATTCAATTGACCATATCTCCTATTATATTTTGAATTTTTGAGTGTGGTCAAGTTCTAGAGTTAGATCTATGAGTTTTGCAGCATCTCCAAGTGGAATCACTGGAAAATGTGTCGTAGATTTTTGTGTGGACTAATTTTAGCAAAGGAGTCAAAAGTTGGAAATTACCAAAATGCTACTATCTAGATTTTTAGAAGGGATGTTTCGGCCACTTAATTTATGAGAAAAATTCTGGCCTTTTGGGACATGAAAGTATATGGTATAAAGTACATCCTGTCCAAAAATGAGCTCATTCCGACTTAAAATGAGCAATCTATGACCATTTCAATATTTAGGTTTTTTTTGAAGAAAAATGCTATAACCGGAGTTCTATAACTCCGATGACCATGAAATTTAAACTAGAGGCTCACGTTAACATGTGTAAGATTCTGTCAAGATTTGGGAATTTCTGGAGTTAACCTTGAGGTAGCTAATTTCTTAAGGAATTAATTAGAAATTAATTTTTGAAAAATAGTAAATGAATTTTAAAAATTCTGAGAAAAATATATGTTCATTATGGGACTATATTCTGCTAAATCCCAGAAAAGAAATATTTTTGGGACTGATTTGATATTTTTCATGAAAATGGTTTAGTTACGAACATATGAGTTAAATATGTTATGTGAAGTAACAAAGTTAGAAAATAGGATTTTATGGCTTGGAAATCCTATATAAGGTATATGCAGATATTTTTTTATAAGGGATTTGATCATTGGACATGAAATCTTATGAGTATGGCATTTTTGAATGATTAAATGCATTATTTGGTAAAGTGTAAATAATTGCAATAAATTGTTTATTAGTTTAAGAAGTGATTAAAATATTGTTATGATATTAATAATATTAGATTATGAGTGGTTGATAATATCTGGATAAATTTAAAGTCCTTAATAATTATCCTTGTTTTCGTTTGATTAGTGGTTATATCATTGTCATCATCCTCATGTTTATATGGTGATGAAAGTTATCTTTGGCTTACGTGCGAAGATGGACTGTTTATTATTGAGTTGTATATCTTTGGCTTACATGCAAAGATGGATTGTTGATTATTAGTTTTATTGTTGTATATCTTTGGCTTACGTGCAGAGATGGACTTGGTGTGGTTATGACCATGGATTATTCGATATAGTCATGACCATTGATGATTTAATGAATATCCTTGGCCCGTAGTGCAGGGATGATTCGATGATGTTGTTTATTTATTAAGCTGAGTCTCAGCGATAAAAATTGATGAAAACATTTTAAATCATAGAAGAGAGTAGATATCATGCTCTACTTGACTCTTCTAATGGATTGTTTATTTCGCTGCAGTTAAACTTGATGTCTATTGTATTTTATCAGTTTAACATTGTTGAAGACTATTGATAATTTATTCTGCATTATCTTAGTCATAATATATCTTACTGGGCTAGTTGAGCTCACCCTTTCTTTCACTGTTTTCTTCAGGAAATGACAACGTAGCAGGGACTAGTCAGGGAACGGAGTGATGGTCCAGATGATAGCATTAGTAGTCCTCACTATTCTATTAAATAGTGTGACAATAAATGTAATGAGGACTCCTTTGAGTGTGGATATTGTCTAGGTGACAATATTCCTATTAAAACTCCCAGTTTATGTATTGTCGTATATTACACGACGGTTGTATAATTAAGTTTGTATTTATATTTTGTACCATGTATTTGGCAAATCAAGATGGGTGATGTATACCTATTTTGGGGGCGTCACAGTTGGTATCAAATCCATAGAAAAGAGCCCCGAGCCTTTTGTTGGTGACTTCCAAGTGTTGGGATGCACCGAAGCCAGACTTTCCATAGGGGACGTCGTTCTGCAGTGGCAAGTTGATAGGTATCATTGTGAGGTGCTATCCAGGTTAAGGGATAGAAGTCACAGTTGGTATCAAAGCTTTGGGATATGATCCCTAGCTGAGATGTGAGACAAGAATTAGGAGGGGAGAGACGGGGAATTCCTTCGCTAGTATGACCTACCTAAGTTTATTTGGTATTTAATTGGTCGGTCAGAGTATAGGGATAACATGTGATATATTAACTAACTCTTGTTTTGTGGCAGTGTTTTAAAATGACATCTGAGAATGTTGAGGTAAGCAATGGAGCGAATGACGCGATTGTTTCTAAGAGGTTTAAAACCCGATATACGTCAATACCTCATTTCTCGAAACTTTGTTTATATTCAGATGTTGTGAATAGGGCTCAGTTATTGGAGCGCGATAATTAGTTAGCACAACCAAAAGGTAATGACCAACAACACGATAATAATCATACCGGTGGCAACGGCCATCGGAATAATGAAAACCATCGTGGGGAAAATTATCATGCCAAGAATGGTAACCAATTCGGTGGTAATCATGGCCAAGATAATAGAAGTGGAAATTTCAAGAAGAGAAGGTCACCTAGCCCGATTTTATCGTGCACCAAAGTCAAGTCCAATTTGGGGCGGTGGCACCAATGGCGGATCTGAGACAAAAACAAAAGTCGGTGGTTTCAGGAAGTGCATTTTTCGTGACTTCTCAAAAAGCGAGTAAACCGAACGAAGTTAGCACGGGTTAGTTAATTAAAAATTCTTGCGAAATCTATGCCTTATTAGATACCAGTTCTACCCATTATTTTTTCTCTCTTACTTGCGTTCAACGTTTAAATTTGACTCTAAAGAAATTAGACTTTAACTTATCTGTTGAAGCCCCGTTAAAAGAAACCTTCATTACATGTGTTATCCAAGTCTTGGATGAGGGTCATAGTTTTGAATGATATTTCTATTGTTAATAATTTTCCTGACGTATTCTTGAAGACTTCTTAGCCTACCTCTAGAGCGTGAAATCGAATTTTGTATTGACCCCATTACAAAACCCATTTCTTAAACCCTTACATATTTCTTCACCCAAAACGAACGTATAATGTGTCAAAGACATTGGCTCGAGCTGTTGAAGATTAGGATCATACCATTCAATATAATTGTGGAAAAGAGAACGTGGTAGTGCGTGCGTTGAGTAGAAGATCGATGTATCGTTCTGAGTGCGATGTTGTTAACACAAAAACCCATTTTGTATAACTTACAAATGATGAAGATAGAGTTAAAGACTCTAAAGACCCACATGGTGATATCAAAAATACAAGTAGAATCGACTTTAATCGATAAAGTTAAAGTCGTGCAAGCTACATACTCAGAGCTGATGAATGTGAAGAAGAAGGTTCAAGATGGTGTTATTCTAGAAGCAAGAATCGATGAAGAGAGGAAATCTCAACCCTCGATTTTATTGGCCCATTTGAAATCCTTGATCGAGTAGGAACTGTGGCCTATAGACTCATTTTATCACCAAACAGGTTGTGTGTTCATAACGTTTATCACGTACCGATGTTACGTAAATATATGGACGACCAGAACCACATTATTGATTTAGAACTGGACGAGATAGCAGAAGATTTAACATATGAGGAGATACGTGTTAAACTCTTGGATAAGAAGGATCGTATTCAACACTCAAAGGTTATACCTCAAGAGTTAGAATCTGAAATGATGTCAAGGTATCCTCATCTCTTCGGCATACCAGCTACGTACGTAAATTTCGAGGTCGAAATTTCATAAGGAGGGGAGATTGTGAGACCTCAAATTTTATGAATAAAGATTTAAATTTCTCGAAATATTTTTTTTTAATATTATGGTGTGGATTTGATATAATGTTATAGTTGTGGGTAATATTTATAAATTTTGCAAAGTATGCAAGTTGTTGTATAATATTCGATTGGTCGGGGAATATCCGTACGGCGGCACAATCATTGGTGAACCCACAACGGAAGTATTGTTGTAGTAATAAAACGACATAATTATTTTTATGAAAATAACGACGGAATTTTTACCGTTAAAACTATTGAACTACTCGGTAGTAAAAGTACAGTAATACGCGTGGTTGCATAGTAGCACACGGTATTGATTATTGATGATTACGTGAGAAGTCACTCAGTTATACTCAATTATTGCTTCAGTAATTACTGCATCATATCTCTCATATTATTGATTCGATTATTGTCACAGTATCATCTGCACAATATGTTATATTATTAAATCAATAATTGAGACGACAAAGTTATTCATATTATTAAATTGCAATATTTACAATGTCTAGAAGTTCTGTCAAGGAGAGGTTTGGTCACCTAATTGCGCGCCAATAGGGAGAAATTCTTATCGGAAAGCCCCTTTGATGATTGGGTAATATACCCATGAATCGGATATACTTGGGCTTAGATTTGTGTATTCTCGAGTCTTTTAGTAGCATTTTTACTGTGTTTATGTTTTGATTTGCAGGTTTCGGAGCGATGAGAACACTTGGGAGAATTTGAGCTAAAACAGGGCATGATTGGCACTTTCTGCCTCACAGCGCCGAGACGCTCTATTTAGTGTAAATCCCAGCGTCGGGGCGCTGGGCTGGGAAGATGGTTGACCAGGCTTGCGCATTGACTTTTCGTTTAATTGCTCAATTAGAGGTTATTTGAAGCCAAATTGGATTTGGATTTCTAGAGTTGGATATGTGAAGTATATAAGGATTATTTCTATTGAATCAAGGGACAGAGACTACACAATTGAAGGCTGATCAAGGAGTAAGAGAGGAAAATTGAAGATTTTAACTTGGAGTTCTTCTTCTTCTTTATTTCTTTCAATTTGTGTAATTCATTAAGGATGATTTTTCAAAGATTGTTGGTTTTAATTTTCGTTATGAACTAATTTCTTTAATTAAGATTCCAATTGAACCTTTTATGATTATGAATTAATTATTTGATTTATTCCAATTATTTATGTTGAAGTGAATTGTTCATCTTGCTTTGCGCTGATTGATTAATTATTTGGCCAATAATTACCTTGTTACTCTAGAAGGAATTGAAAGAGGAATTCTAGGATTAGAACTGGGCATGGTGACATGTGACTTAGTTATTTGCACAGTGAATAATTAGGTTTGTGAATATAATGGAAATATTTGTTTGCCGCATGTAACACATAAGGAATTGGGATTGTAACGAGTTTAATTCAATTATTTTGCATAAGAATACAACAAGATTAATCTGGATTAAATAGAAGGCAATTAATCACTTGGAAAAGGGCTTTTGGCATTTGAGAATTCTTGTTAACAATTCAGTAGGCATAATAATTGGGATAATTGGATAATTGATTTAGAGTTCATAATTGGGGATATTGGAGTCTTAATCCTTATTTATCTGAATTCAATCAAATCTTAGTTTGGCGTACTTGCTTTCTTTTAGATTAATTTCTTTCAATTGTTTAATTTAGTTTTCTTAATTTGGAAAATCACAATTATTGGTTGTTTAAATAAAATTGAATTGATATAGTGCTAGTAGTTGGAATTTATTAATTAGAATTCTCTATGGGATCGACACTCTATCTTATCACTCTATTACTTGTTGACCGTGTATACTTGCACGTATTCATTGATTGCGAAATCGATCAACAAGTTTTTGGCGCCGTTGTCGGGGACTTCTTTATTAGTATTAATTCTATATTAGTTATTTATTTTTCTTCTTGTATTTGCAGGAATTCTTTGCAAGTGTATGCACACTAGATCAAGGGCAAAAAAGGAACTCTTTCCTTATACAGACGATATTGAAAGGAAGTTCCGGAAATTGCAGTCGACTAGTGCAGTGTCACCTGTGGAAGAAAATTTGGCAGAACAAGAAATTCCAGCGAACATGGCAGGGAACGACCAGAAATCACTTAGAGATTATGCCATGCCGAATGTCACGGATATACAGTCAAGTATTAGGAGGCCGGCGATCAATGCAAACAGTTTTGAGATTAAACCGGGAACAATTCAGATGCTTCAGAATACATGTCAATTTGGGGGTAGTTCGATAGATGATCCGAATGAGCATATCTTAAGTTTCTTGGAAGTTTGTGACACCTTCAAATTCAACAATGTATCGGAGGATGCTACAAGGTTGAGGATGTTCCCATTTACCTTGAAAGATGAAGCGTGAAGTTGGCTACATTCTCAGCCTCCTGGCTCATTCACCACTTCAGACGACTTAGCTCAAAAATTTCTAGCTAATTTTTCGCACCAGCGAAGTCAGCAAAACTACAGAATGATATTCACACTTTCGCACAATTTGATTCAGAATCGTTATATGAGACGTGGGAAAGGTTTAAGGATATCCTCCGTAAGTGCCCACACCACGGAATTCCGCAGTGGATGTAGTTAGGGATATTTTGTGATGGTTTGCACGCGTCCACGAGGGCTAGTATTGATGCAGCAGCAGGGGGAGCGATCATGTCTAAGAGTTTTGATGAAGCATATAAGTTGTTAGAGACAATGGCCACCAACAACTATCAGTGGCCTATGGCTAGATCTAATCCTCTGAAAACAACGGGAAAGTATGACGTAGATGCGATGACAACATTAACAACACAAGTGGCCACAATGGCTAAGCAGATGGAAATATGGCATCCACAATCCACACAGCAGGTAGTGATGGTTTGTGAATTATGTGCTGGGGGTCATGCTACAGATCAATGTGCCATAAATCCTAAATCAACACAGTTCGTAGGGAGCTATAGTCGGTCTACCCAGCCTTATCCGAATCAAAACGCATATAATCCAGGTTGGAGAAATCATTCGAGGTTTTCATAGAGTAACAACCAAGCTCAAGCTCAAGCGTCGAGACAACAAAACACATCCGGGTTTCAAAATTAGACTCAGCAACAATCAGAGAGGAAATCAAGTTTGGAAGAAACCTTGGAGAGATTTATTAAAGCTTCTAAAAAGAAAAACGAGGAACATGAAAAGAAATTTAATCAAATAGAGCTGAATATGCAAAGCCTAAGTGCGTCGATCAAGAATCTAGAAAATCAAGTGGGGCAGATAGCGCATTCACTTAATAACAGACCACTTGGAACACTTCCGAGTGACACAGAGAAAAATCTGGGCAGAGATGAACATTGTAAGGCTGTAACGCTATGAAGTGGAAAGAATTTACAAGAGATAGTCACGAATAGGGAAAAGAGGGACAACACAACAAGAGAAACAGAGGAAGTAGTGGACACCAAAAAACGTCAAGATGAGACCTTACAGCAAAAAAAATCGGAACAAACCATCACAATGCCTCCCATACCGTATCCGCAGAGGTTTTAAAAATCCAAGTTAGATAAGCAGTTTTCACGATTCTTGGATATTTTCAAAAAATTGCATATCAACATCCCCTTTGCCGAAGCCTTGGAACAAATGTCGAGTTACGCCAAGTTTATGAAGGAGGTTTTTTCGAGGAAGAGGAAATTGGGTGAGTTTGAGACAATAGCATTGACTGAAGAATGCAGCGCGATCATTCAAAATAAGTTACCACCGAAGCTTAAGGATCCAGGTAGCTTTAATATACCATGTGAAATTGGAAATCAGTTTTCGGGGCGAGCATTATGTGATTTGGGGGCCAGTATAAATTTGATGCCATTATCCGTCTACAGCCAGTTTGGACTTCAGGCTCCACGACCGATAAATATCAGTTTGCAGTTCACGGATAGATCAGTTACATATCCATGAGGTATTGTTGAGGATGTTTTAGTTAAAGTGGATAAATTCATCGTCCCTGCGGACTTCTTTATTTTGGATTGTGAAGTGGACAGCGAAATTCTGATCATTCTTGGGCGACCATTCTTGGCAACGAGTAGAACATTGATTGATGTTCAAAAAGGTGAATTGACGATGCGTGTTGAAGATCAACAGGTCACTTTTAATGTTTTCAAGTCAATATCTTATCCGAAAAAAAAAGTGAATGTTTGCGGGTTGATATCATGGAGGAATTGATTAATCACAAGTTCAGTGGAAATTACTCAGAGGATCCGCTTGAATCCATTTTGCTTGGGATAGACGATTGCAGTATTGAGGATGACGTAGAGTATGTCAAATGGCTAGATACACCATTAGTCTTCCGGAAAAGCAATCAATCATTCGACAACCTTGAGAGGCTCGAAAAGGAAGGTAAAAAGTTCAAACCCTCGATAGAAGAGCCACCGGTGTTGGACTTAAAATCGCTACCATCCCATCTGTAGTATGCTTATTTGGGAAAAGACGCTACCCTGTTAGTTATTGTTTCAACGGAGTTAACTGACACATAAAAAGAGAAACTGTTATGGGTTCTACGTGAGTTCAAAACAGCAATTGGGTGGACCATAGCTGATATTCGAGGAATATGCCCATCTTATTGCAGGCACAAGATTTTAATGGAAGAGGGGGCAAAACCAACCATTGAGATGCAAAGAAGGCTAAACCCCATTATGAAGGATGTCGTGAAAAAGGAGATTATAAAGTGGTTGGATGCCGGCATTATTTACCCAATCTCAGATAGTTCATGGGTGAGTCCTATACAATATGTACCAAAGAAAGGGGGTATGACTGTGGTGAAGAATGAAGCTAATGAGCTCATCCCTACTCGAACAGTTACAGGATGGAGAGTATGCATGGACTACCGCAAACTGAATAAAGCCACTCGTAAGGATCACTTCCCCTTGCCATTTATTGATAAAATGTTGGATAGGCTAGCGGGACATCAGTTCTACTGTCTTCTGGATGGATATTCTGGGTATAATCAAATTACCATAGCACCGGAGGATCAAGAGAAGACTACATTCACATGCCCATACGGTACGTTTGCATTCCGGTGTATGTCCTTTGGTTTATGTAATGCGCCGACAACCTTTCAACGGTGCATGATGGCGATCTTCTCTGATATGGTCGAGAAAAATTTTGAGGTATTTATGGATGATTTTTCTGTGTTCGGTGATAGCTTTGATCTATGTTTGAAAAATCTGATTTAAGTGTTGAAACAATGCGTGGAGACTAACCTGGTTCTTTACTGGGAAAAATGTCACTTTATAGTGAAAGAAGGGATTATTCTAGGGCATAAGGTTTCTACAGCAGGGTTAGAGGTAGACAAAGCGAAGATTGAGACAATTGAGAAAATACCTCCTCCATCATCTGTGAAGGGAATCCGGAGCTTCTTGGGACATGCCGGTTTCTATAGACGCTTCATTAAAGATTTTTCCAAGATTTTAAAACACTTATGTTCCCTGTTAGAGAAAGACATGCATTTCAAGATGGATCTATCATGTATTGAGGCATTTGAGGTATTAAAGAAGAAGTTGGTCTCCGCTCCAATTATTGTGGCGCCCGATTGGTCTTTACCGTTCGAATTGATGTGCGACGCCAGTGACTATGCAGCTGGAGCAGTATTGGGACAACGTCACGACAAGATTTTTCACACAATATAATATTCTAGCAAGATGTTGACGGAAGCCCAATTGAATTACACAACCACCAAAAAAGAATTACTTGCGGTTGTGTTCGCCTTCAGTAAATTCAGAGAATATCTCATTGGGACCAAGGTAATTGTCTACAAAGATCATTCTACTATCAAATATCTTATTAAAAAGAAGGACGCCAAACCGCGACTAATACGGTGGGTGTTTTTGATGCAAGAGTTTGATCTGGAGATCCGGGATAGAAAGGGTACAAAAAATCAAGTGGCTGATCATCTTTCTCGGTTGGAGAATGCAGACATCCAGCAAAAAGACAACATCATAATCAATGAGAAATTTCTGGATGAACAACTTCTCCTAGTAACTACAACATTGTCGTGGTATTCAGACTACGTGAATTATGTGGTTGCTACAGTGTTACCCCCGGATTTGAACTCACAGCAACGTAAGAAGTTCATCCACGATGTGAAGCAGTATTATTGGGATGAACCATTTATGTTCAAGGCCTGCGCAGATCAAATGATTAGATATTGTGTGCCTCATGAAGAGATGGACAACATACTGGGTTATTGCCATTCGTCAGATTATGGAGGCCATTATTCCGGTAATCGAACAATAGCCAAAGTGTTATAATCAGGATTTTTCTGGCCTTCTTTATTCAAGGATGCTTACCTCTTTGTGCTGAATTGTGATCAATGCCAACGCGTAGGTAATATCTCCAAGCGCAATGAAATGCCACTCAACTCAATTTTGGAGGTAGAACTGTTCGACGTATGGGGAATCAATTTTGTGGGACCTTTCCCATCATCTTTTAATAATTAGTACATTCTGTTGGCGGTTGATTATGTTTCCAAATGGGTAGAAGCCGCAGCTTTTCCCACAAATGATGCCAACGTTGTTCTCTGATTCTTAAAGAAAAACATTTTCACACGATTTGGGACGCCAAGAGCAATAATAAGTGATGAGGTGACTCACTTCTGTAATAAATAATTCACAAAGTTGCTCACAAAATATGGGGTTCATCATAAAATTGTAGCCGCGTATCATCCCCAAACTAATGGTCAAACAGAGGTCTCTAATAGGGAGGTCAACCGAATTCTAGAAAAGGTGGTCAATCCGTCACGAATAGATTAGTCTTTGCATCTTGACGATGCTCTATGGGCATATCGAATAACGTACAAGAATCTAATCAGCATGTCACCTTATCGAATGGTTTACAGAAACGCGTGTCACCTTCCGGTTGAACTAGAACACAGTGCACACTGGGCCATTCAGAAACTTAATTTTGATCTTCAAGCAGCGGGTGAGAAAAGGTTACTGCAGTTAAACGAGATGGATGAATTTTGGTTCAACGTGTAAGAGAACGCAAAACTCTACAAGGAGAAAGTCAAAGCCTGGCATGATAAGAAAACTCTTGATCAAACATTCGAACCGGGCCAACAAGTCTTACTTTTCAACTCTCGACTGCGTTTATTTCCTGGGAAATTGAAATCCCGGTGGTCCGGGCCATTCGTGATTATATCTGTCGCCCCACATGGAAACATTGAGGTCGAAGAACCGAATTCAAAATGAAAATTTAAGGTAAACGGTCAACGACTGAAACATTACTTGAGTGGACCCCTCGAATGTCAATCCACAGTCATGTACCTCTCCGAACCAGTGGACAATTGAGCACAACGGGAAAGTTGGGCTGACGACTGTAAACCAAGCGCTTATCGGGAGGCAACCCATTAAGTTTTTATTTTATTCAATTTAGTTTCATATTATTTCCTTAATTTATTCCTTTAGTATTGCTAGTAAACATTTTGGTTGATTAAGTATCAAATTTTCCATGTGTGCAGGTCCTTGTAAACAGCATGAAAATCAACAAGTTTTTGAAAGTAAGGTGTTAGCGCCTCGGCGCTCGGACTACTTCCAATTAAAGCGCCCCGACGCTAGCCCTTCATGCCAACCCACTTAACAGACTCCCCATGGCTGGTACTTGGTAGCAACCCACGACATACAAAGGTGCCCGCCATTATGTTCCCCATACTGACTCGATGCCCTCCTACAAGAGCACAAAAAAAGCCACGATGGATGACCAAGACGCTCTTATTAAGCCAAATCTTAGCGCCCCGACACTGGAAAGAGAATTAGAATCCTAATGGGTTTTAATAACTGATCAGCCCAACTCCCTTCCTCTAAATTTCTTCACACGTCTTTCCACTTCACATCCCCACTTTCATATGGTAACTATTTTTTAAGTTTAGTTCCTATACAACTCTGCATTATCTAACGCCTGTTCATATCTCCAATTTGGCTTTTGAATTTGCATAGATCTTGCCATCTACTGTCTCAGTTTCAAAGGTATGTACTTCATTTCATGCAAAGTTGTGTAGATCCACATGTTCTTGCTTGGGAAAATGGTAAATTTAATTCACCTTCTCTTCCTCTATGGTGCAAATTTTCATTATTATGATTTTGAATGATGCATCTGGTATGCATATGGGTCACGTTCGATGGGGATTCACTTTTGACTGATTTACCATGCCTATATGATAAGTGCACGCTAAGTTTTTAGAATTGATATGAAATCAGTGGTGATACCAAGCAAAGGCTCGGCTGCCCATAAGGTGTTTGATAATTTGGTTGAATCAATGCTTATGGTTACAGTAGTACACAACACCATATCCACACACGAGATTCATGTGCCATCTTATCACCACAATAGCATAGGTCCAATGTTAACAATGTATTTCACTATTGTGGGTGAGCCCAAATTACAGTAGTGCATGTGTGGGATCCTAATGCTATATATGTTACACCTTTTGAATTTACTTGGTGTTGCTTTTGGTGAATTTTGAAGGATAGTCACATTTGTACTACCAAGCAAATCGGTGTTGCCCCACACCCACAACCTTTGCACATAACATGCAGTAGTTTGAAGTTTAGGGGTAGTGTTATTCATACATATATTCCTCATCGCACTACGATTAATTCTAAAATGTGTGATTGAAATCTCTTACAGAATTCTCTACATGGCATCAAAACGTCAACGAGGAGAAGGTTCCGGTTTCGCCCCCGCTACGCCCAATTTTGATAATCGGTGATTTGTCTCTGCTGAGGAACAGGAACGCTACAACAAGATGGCTACCCGATCTCTCATCCCCAAACGAGGTTTAAGACATGACCATTCCAAAGACGGGGACATAGCGGTCATGATAGCTGAAAAAAATTGGTTCACACTCACCGAGCAGCCCGATCCAACGGTGATTGCAGTCGTCAAAGAGTTCTATGCCAACGTGCTCGAGCACTACCATTATGGGGTGTTTGTGAAGGGAAAAACAGTTGAAATTGGCGAGGAGGACATAAACGGGTGTTATCAACTGCCATTAGAGGGCCTGAATGATGAGTATGCTAGACTCGTGAGTGATGGGCAAGACTATAAAAAGATAATTCGTGAGCTGTGTCAACCGGGCACCACATGGACTGTGCATGAGCGTGGAAGCATAACTTTTCCGCTGTCTCACCTCAGTCTATATGGAAAGTCATGGTACGCCTTTGTTTGTGCCAAACTACTGCCGTGCATGCATGTTAGCCATGTCACCAGAGAAAGGGTTGTGGTACTATATTCAATTATACAAGGCCTAAAGATTGATGTTGGCCACCTTATTTAGCAGTCCATTCTCCGAGCATCATGACGAGGGACCACAAGAGGGTTACCACATCCGTCTCTCATCTGCGTTTTGTGTGCTAAGTTTGGAGTAAAATGGAAATCTGATGAGATGATTCAAACGCCTATACCCGTGTTAGACCACAAGTTAATCAGCAGGTATAAAGTATGGACGGGTGGGGAGAACCACCCTAGGGGACTGGGTTTCATAATTCCCCAAGTTGAAGATACACAAGCTCCACCACCTCAGGCTCCACCTAATTATGGTCCTTCATCAGCAGCTCATCGTGGTGTGGTCCCCGAAGCAGTCCAACGTGAGATAGACGGATGGTTCTATAATCTTGAAGCCCAAAATGTTAGCCTCTCTGAACGTTAAGATGTGATTTACAAGTACTTGGTTGACCAGTTTGCAGCCCAGAATGTTATGAACACCCCGCTATATTCGGGTGTTAATCTCAATCAGTTCCCCACTGCTCCAATTCTGCCTGTGTTTCCCCCTTCCGATCTAGAGATGAGCGAGGATGATGATGCTCCACCTGAGGCATAAGCTCGTCAGGGAAGTCCTATTGTTTTATCTTTCACATGAGGACATTGCTCTAGATAAGTTTGGGGGTAGTTTATTTTCATTTGCATTAGTAGGTTGTTATTATTAATAGTTTATGGATGCTTTGAATTTTATTGATGTTGCATTTAGGATTGCATGTTAATTCCTGCCTTTGATAGTACGTATGTTTGGGGCCAATGATGAAATTTAAAAATTTGCATGAATAAGTTTAGTAAGGATTGTTAAGCCAGTGATATGATTTTCTTGACATGATTTAAATCTTCATCTGTTTGACACTGATATTATAAGGATAGCACATTTTAAAAAATGACCATGTTGGCTATGATAGTTTAAATGGATAGATAATAGAGTTCTAAAGGATGAATGCTAGTGAAATGAAGGAACAAGTTAAGTAGCTAGTGAACACTAAATTTAGATATGAACTCAAGTTTGGGGGAAAAATATTTGGAGTATATAAGCTTTGAAAAAAAAATAAAATAAAATAAAAAATAAAAAAATAAAAAAAAACATTGTGGCATGCTTATCTAGTTTTGTGGCCTTTGTTACTTGAGTAAGTAAGCCCGAGGGGATTGTCTCTACACCTAGCGCCATAAGGTCTTAATGACTTGGGAGTCGTTGGTCGAAAGCTCGTTAAGGTAACACTGAAAAGCCTAAGGGAATAAGACAATGCTTAGTCATGAGAGAATATATATATATATATATATATATATATATATATAATAAAGCGGGAAAAGTGCAAAAAGCCCCCGTTATAAAAAAAGCATAAGTATTCCATTTTGACCCCTGGACTTTTGTGATTGTTAATTTCAGTTGAATCAAGTTTATTTGAGGATTTCTCGAGTTGAAACTGTGTGATGCCTATTAAGAAATTTATTATCTTTCTTATTTTGCTTTTCATTGCTTAGCATGGTTGTTGAACACACACTCATAATATCAATAATAATAGATTTAGATTCATTGATTGTTGGGATATTATTGAACTACCGTAACTTGATGTATTAGCATGTTTTTGTGATTTTTCTAAGGCCTAATGAAGATATTTGTGCTAGTGGATTGCTGGAATTAAGATCATTTAGATAGTTTGCATGTTGTTTAATTGTCTTTTGTGTCTTGTGTTTTGTTGCTTGAGGACAAGCAATGATTTAAGTTTGGGGGTATTTGATGATTGGGTAATATACCCATGAATCATATATACTTGGGCTTAGATTTGTGTATTCTCGAGTCTTTTAGTAGCATTTTTACTGTGTTTATGTTTTGATTTGTAGGTTTGGGAGCGGTGAGAACACTTGGGAGAATTTGAGCTAAAACAAGGCATGATTGGCACTTTTGTCTCCACAAAGACGTCGGGTGCTCTATTCGATGTAAATCCAGTGTCGAGTAACGCACGTAGGAAGATGGTTGACCAGGCTTGCGCGTTGACTTTTCATTTAATTGCTCAATTAGAGGTTATTTGAAGCCAAAATGGATTTGGATTGCTAGAGTTGGATAAGTGAAGTATATAAGGATTATTTCTATTAAATTAGGGGACAAGAGACTACACAATTGAAGGTTGATCAAGGATCAATAGAGGAAAATTGAAGATTTTGACTTGGAGTTCTTCTTCTTCTTTATTTCTTTCAATTTGTGTAATTCATTAAGGATGATTTTTCAAAGATTGTTGGTTTTAATTTTTGTTATGAACTAATTTCTTTAATTAAGATTCCAATTGAACTTTTTATGATTATGAATTAATTATTTGATTTATTCCAATTATTTATGTTTAAGTGAATTGTTCATCTTGCTTTGCGCTGATTGATTATTTATCTGGCCAATAATTACCTTGTTACTCTAGAAGGAATTGAAAGAGGAATTCTAGGGTTAGAACTGGACATGGTGACATGTGACCTAGTTATTTGCATAGTGAATAATTAGGTTTGTGAATAGGATGGAAATATTTGTTTGCCGCATGTAACATATAAGGAATTGGGATTGTAACGAGTTTAATTCAATTGTTTTGCATAGGAATATAGCAAGATTAATCTGGATTAAATAGAAGACAATTGATCACTTGGAAGAGGGCTTTTGGCATTTGAGAATTCCTGTTAACAATTCAGTAGGCATAATAATTGGGATAATTGGATAATTGATTTAGAGTTCATAATTGGGGATATTAGAGTCTTAATCCTTAATTATCTGAATTCAATCAAATCTTAGTTTGGCGTACTTGCTTTCTTTTAGATTAATTTCTTTCAATTG
This sequence comes from Panax quinquefolius, assembly GCA_020205615.1. Classification (NCBI taxonomy): domain Eukaryota; kingdom Viridiplantae; phylum Streptophyta; class Magnoliopsida; order Apiales; family Araliaceae; genus Panax; species Panax quinquefolius. Next base: position 42,935,642 of record CM035159.1, read on the forward strand.
TTTAATTTAGTTTTCTTAATTTGGAAAATCACAATTATTGGTTGTTTAAATAAAATTGAATTGATATAGTGCTAGTAGTTGGAATTTATTAATTAGAATTCTCTGTGGGATCGACACTCTATCTTATCACTTTATTACTTGTTGACCGTGTATACTTGCACGTTTTCATTGATTGCGAAATCGATCAACACCCCTCTTTCCTAGGAACAACCTGGTTGTTAAATATTGTGAGTTATAATATTAATGATGAATAAGCTCGTGTTGATTAAAGATGAAATTGATAGTTCCATTGTGTTGGGATTATTTGTGTTAGTAGAAATCGACATTTATCTCGATAATAATTAATGTCTGGAAGTTATATTGTTCAATCGGGTATTCAGGGCACTTTTCATGTCGGAATACTATTCACGAGTTACTATTCATGAGTTATTATTCATGAGTTACTATTCACGAGTTACTATTCACGAGTTACTATTCACGGGGTACTATTCACCCTAACAATATATTTCTTTTCGGTCCAAATTATTTTTTGGGTAAAATATTATTTCATGAGGAGATGTGCTAATTTTTCAGACTGTTGGTTGAAATTATATTAGTAAATCAATATGGACCGTTGCTTTAAAGTTTAATAGTGAATCAGTATGGACCGTTGGTTTAAAGTTTAATAGTGAATCAGTATGGACCGTTGGTTTAAAGTTTAATAGTAAATCAATATGGATCGTCCGTTTAAAAGTAAATCAATCTGGACCGTTCATGAATTAGTTACTATTCAGTCCATTCTCCTATAAATAGAAGCTCATTCCTTCATTATTTCTTACGAATTCACTGAAACTCTAGAGAGAAAAATTATAGAGATAAATTATAGAGAGAAGCTATAGAGAGAAAATCTATAGAGAGAAAGAAGAAGAGAAGTCTGCTACCTTTCTAATCTAATATCCAATTTTATCTAAGGTAAGGGGTATTATTTTTTTCATATTCATGAAGAGAACTTCTGTTATTCCATTCTTTATTATTCTATTGGAATAACCTGTATACGTGGACTACCCTATACTTGGTGAAATTCTTCTGTTATTCCATTCCTTATTATTATATTGGAATAACCTATCTATGCGAAGTACTGCATACATGGTGAAATTCTTCTATTATTCCATTCCTTATTATTATGTTGGAATAACTTTAATCTATCTAATCTTCATGCATACATGGTAAAATTCTTCTATTATTCCATTCCTTATTATTATGTTGGAATAACCTGTCTATGCGAAGTACTGCATACATAGTGAAATTCTTCTATAATTCCATTCCTTATTATTATGTTGGAATAACCTGTTTATGCGAAGTACCGCATACATGGTGAAATTCTTCTATTATTCCATTCTTTATTATTTTGTTGGAATATCCTGTTGGTGCGAATTTCGCCTGACCTGGTTCCGTTATTTATTATTCTGTCAGAATATCTTGTCTGTGCATTTTACGCCGGACCTGGTTCCATTATTTATTATTCCGTATTTATTATTCTGTCGGAATATCCTGTCTATGCGTTTACGCCGGACCTGGTTCCATTATTTATTATTCTGTTGGGAATAACCTATCTATGCGGTCTCTCTCGCATGCATGGTGAATCCTTTTGTTATTCCATTCTTTATTCTGTTGGAATAACCTGTCTATGTGGATTACCACATGCATGGTGAATGATCCTTTATATTCATTCCTTATTAAATTGTAGAAATGACCTGGTTACGTTGATTATGATAAGAGTCATAATAAAAGCATTGGAATGATGAAAATCATGGGTATATGAAGTATTAGTAAGGGTTATGATGAGTTATGTTGGTTATTATGTGAAAATATGAAAGTTTCTTAGAAATCACAAAGGGTTGAAAATCAGATTTTGGTGAAAATAGAACATGAAATTCAATTGACCATATCTCCTATTATTTGAGTGTGGTCAAGTTCTAGAGTTAGATCTATGAGTTTTGTAGCATCTCCAAGTGGAATCACTGGAAAATGTGTTGTAGATTTTCGTTTGGACTGATTTTAGCAAAGTAGTCAAGAGCTGGAAATTACCGAAATGCTACTGTCCAGATTTTTAGAAGGGCTGTTTCGGCCACTTAATTTGTGAGAAAAATTCTAGCCTTTTGGGACATGAAAGTATATGGTATAAGGTACCTTCTGTCCAAAAATGAGCTCATTCCGACTTAAATGAGCAAGTTATGACCATTTTAATATTTAGGTTTTTCTGACAAAAAATGCTATAACCGGAGTTCTATAACTCCGATGACCATGAAATTTAAACTGGAGGCTCATGTTAACATGTGTAAGATCCTGCCAAGATTTGGGAATTTCTGGAGTTAACCTTGAGGTAGCTAATTTCTTAAGGAATTAATTAGAAAATGTTTTTTGAAAAATAGTAAAAGAATTTTAAAAATTCCGAAAAAAATATATGTTCATTATGGGACTATATTCTGCTAAATCCTAGAAAAGAAGTATTTTTGGGACTGATTTGGTATTTTTCATGAAAATGGTATAGTTACGAATATATGAGTTAAATATGTTATGTGAAGTAACAAAGTTAGAAAATATGATTTTATGGCTTGGAAATCCTATATAAGGTATATGTAGATTTTTTTTATAAGGGATTTGATCATTAGTGATGAAATCTTATGAGTATGGCATTTTTGAATGATTAAATGCATTATTTGGTAAAGTGTAAACAATTGAAAGAAATTATTTATTAGTTTAAGAAGTGATTAAAATATTGTTATGATATTAATAATATTAGATTATGAGTGGTTGATAATATCTGGATAAATTTAAAGTCCTTAATAATTATCCTTGTTTTCGTTTAATTAATGGTTATATCATTGTCATCATCCTCATGCTTATATGGTGATGAAAGTTATCTTTGGCTTACGTGCGAAGATGGACTGTTTATTATTGAGTTTTATATCTTTGGCTTACGTGCAAAGATGGATTGTTGATTATTGGTTTTATTGTTGTATATCTTTGGCTTACATGCAGAGATGGACTTGATATGATTAAGACCAGGGATTATTCGGTATAGTCATGACCATTGATGATTTAATGAATATCCTTGGCCCGTAGTGCAGGGATGAATCGACGAGGTTGTTTATTTATTAAGCTGAGTCTCAACGATAAAAATTGATGAAAACATTTTAAATCATAGAAGAGAGTAGGTATTATGCTCTACTTGACTCTTCTAATGGATTGTTTATTCCGCTGCAGTTAAACTTGATGTCTATTGTATTTTATCAGTTTAACATTGTTGAAAACTATTGATAATTTATTCTGCATTATCTTGGTCATAATATTTCTTACTGGGCTAGTTGAGCTCACCCTTTCTTTCAT